>PITA01026093.1:0-23196 GCA_004023965.1 Spilogale gracilis
TACACCTGTCCTTAATAGCACCACCCAAGTCACCCCTTGTACCAACTCTTTTTCCTTCCCTCTTCTCCCCTCCCCATAGTGCCTTTTACTGCTCCAGCCATGGGGTCCTCCTATTCCACACCCTCTGAAATAGATGGTGTTAATTTGGCCTCCAGCTCTGACGAGTTTTTTAAGGACTTCAAGCTGGAAAGCAAAATCATCTCTCAGGAAACCATCACATTGATTCAATCACACCTGGAGAATGGGGACCTTCAGTGTGCAATTTCTACAATTAGTGATGCCTTGAGAGACACTAAAAATGTTCCTCTGAACATTGCTGTGATTGGGGAGCCTGGGACAGGGAAGTCCACCTTCATCAATGCCCTGCAGGGTGTGGGACAAGATGAAGGACAGACTCCCCATGCTTGGCCAGTGGAGGGAATCTTGGAGAGAACCAAATACAAACTTTACAAGAAGTTTCCCAATGTGATATTATGGGACCTGCCTACCATGGAAGCCACTCAACTTCCACTACACATGTATCTACAGAAAATGAAATTTTCGGAGTATGATTTCTTTATTATCATCTCTGCTTTACGTATCAAAGAGAATGATTTGCGTCTGGCTGCAGAAATTAAAAAAATGAAGAAAAATTTCTATTTTGTCCGAACTAAAGTGGACCTTGATTTATATAACTTAAAAATTAGCGCACCCAGAACATTCAATAAGGATAAATTCCTGCAAAGCATCCGCAATGACTGTATGTACCATCTGCAGAAAGCCAATATGGGTTACACTCAGATCTTCTTAATCTCTAGCCTTCAGTTGTCTGACTATGATTTCCAAAGCCTGGAGACCACCCTTCTGAGGGAAATCCCAGCCTACAAGCACAACATCTTCATGCAATACCTGTCAAAAATTGTTGAGGTTGCCATTGACCAGAAGAGGGATTCCTTGAAACAGAAGGTCTGGTTGGAGGCCGTAAAGGCTGGAGCATCAGCCACTATCCCTTTTATGGGCTTGATCAGTAATAATGAGGTGGAGAAGCTGGAGAAGACTTTAAATTTCTACAGGTCTTACTTTGGGCTGGATGATGCATCTCTGGAAACCATAGCCAAGGACTTGCACATGTCAGTGGAGAAACTCAAGTCAAACCTTATGTCTCCCCGTTTGCTATCAGTTGAGAAAGATGATGAGTCATTATCAGAAAAACTGTTGCGATATGTGGAAAAATTCTGCTCTGTTAGTGGAGGACCTGTTGCCACTGGTATTTACTTTAGAAAGATTTACTACTTGCAAAATTATTTCCTTGACAGTGTGGCAAATGATGCTAAAGTTCTTCTTAAAAGAGATTTTTAAGGACGCTGTGGGCTCTGGACAAGCTTCTTTACATCAGCATGTCAGGAATGATAATGGGAAAAGTGAAGCAACAAGCTCCTGAATTATTCTAAGTGTTGTTATGGCACCTGGTGCCTGGAAAGTTGACTTAGGGTTCTCCTGGAGTGTCGGGGACGGTGCGTGATCCGCCCCTCCCACCATGCCACAATCAATACCAACATACTTAAAAGTTTATATATAATATACTTAATAGTTTAAATGTAGTTACTTAAAGTTTCTACGACCACCCTTTCACTTTTTGTCTGTGTGACCACTCTGCCTTGCAGGGCCAAAGGAGAAAATATTCCATTGAGATAAGATAAGACAGAACCAACTGTTTGCCTAAAGCTAGACTGATGTGACTGCCAGTGGACCAAGGTCTGTTTCCGCCCACAATTAGGGATGCTTTGTCCTAACGTTATGGCACCTGAACCGCGCCAATGTCTTGGAGAATTTATGATGGGAAACCTGAAAGAAGTCTGTGTAAGCTCTTACAAATCTCTCTTATCATACACCCTCCCCTCAAGATGATCTGTAACTAAAAAGCTTTAAATAAAGAAACCTGAAGACACAGTTTTCAGAAGATCCCCCACACCACTCTTCGAGTCCGGTCTCCTCATATTGCCGACTCCATCACCACCTTCTGGAAACCCTGACTGTTGCCGGGGCTGGCTCCAGGCACTGAAGCAGTCCTGTCCCACTGCCCTCAAGGTGCATCACAGACTTTTCCATAACACACTCTTGAACAAAATATCAACTTGGTGACTATTATTTGACAGTGAGCACAATCAGCTCTAAAGAATTCTTCCTTCTGGGGCACCTGGGTTGTTCAGTCATTAAGCACCTGCCTTCAGTTCAGGTCATGATCCCTAACTCCCAGGATGGATGCCAGCATTGGGCGCCCTGCTCAGCAGGAAGCCTGCTTTTCCCTTGCTCACTCCCCCTGCTTATGTTATCTCTCTAGCTCTGTTTCTCTCTGTCAAATAAATAAATAAAATCTTTAAAAGAAAAATCCTTCCTTCATATGGTCCTAGTCTCTGTGTGATGGTTACTTCATCCTCAGCACTGGTCTTTCAACTGACATCTAGTAAAAAAAAAAAAAAAAAAAAAAATGGCTGTGCACACAGTAGGTTCTCAAAAATGATTTTTTTTTTAATGAATGCATACAGAGTGCATCTTTGGTGTTCCTAATGTTTTGTTGTGAATGGCTAAATTCTGATCATTAATAGATTATCAATTAAGATGACTGATATCCTTCTTTCCTTTCTAAACTTTTATCTAGATTTTAGTTAAAAACATAGCAAATGGCGGGGCACCTGGATGGCTCAGTTGGTTAAGCGCTGCCTTTGGCTCAGGTCATGATCCCGGAGACACGGGATCAAGTCCCACATCGGACTCCCTGCTCGGTAGGAAGCCTGCTTCTCCTGCTCTCACTCCCCTTGCTTGTGTTCCCTCTCTGGCTGTGTTTCTCTCTGTCAAATAAATAAAATCTTAAAAAAAAAAAAAACATAACAAATGGCAAAATGAATTTAAGTTTTTTTAAAAAAAAACATAATGAATGGTAAGCTGAACATGTGTCACAGGAAATGAAAAAAATCAGCTTAGAAAAACTTTATCTGTGATCCATTGTAAGAGGGACAAGTGCTTAAGATGGGAACATAGTCCAAAGTTTGCATATTGTAACGAACACCCTTTGGTTGCTCTCAGTGTATTTCATGTCTGAACTTGAGAGGTTAGGGAATAAGAAATGAGGGTTGCAATGAATCTAAGTGAAAATTTAAAAATAATTACAGAAGTCCATAAACATATCCAATCCCTCATCTAATAAGAGGAATGCAAATTAAAAATGCTGTCTCATGCTTTACAGGGGGGAGGGGCAAGATGGCGGAAAAGTAGGAGACCCTGTTTCAAAGGGTCCCCTGAAGTGAGCTAAATATCTACAAGAACACTGTGAACACCCATGAAATCAGCCTGAGATGCAAGACTACACACTTCTGGATCTCTATGGGGGAAGAAGAGCATCAGCGGAGAGGTTCAGTGAAGTGGAGTGCTCAGACTGCTTTTGGAGGAGAAATAGGAGGGGGAGGGGGCCACCAGGAGCGACCCATTAGAAAGTGATAATGCCAGTATGAAAGTGCCCTGTGCTTGGGGCCAGCATCAAATTGCAGTCTGATTAAAAGCACTCAGAAACAAGGAGTCTTAAGAAGAAACCAGAGAAAGGTGATGGCAGCTGGCAGGGACATAAAGCTGTGGCTCTGGGCCAGGATAGAAAGCACTCCCTGGCACCACCTTAGGGAACTGGGTTGTGGGAAGACCTGAACTCCTCTGCGCTTGGTCCACAGCTTGGGCTAGGTGGGCACAATCTGTGACAGAGGTGACTTTGCAGCCTTCCATGTGCGACGTGTGGGAACACAGTGTACTAGTGCTCCCAGCATGGGTGTGGACTCCAGAGAGCATCTGTGGAGTGACAAGCTTGCAAAAACCTGTACTAGTCATGGTTTCTGTGGCACAGGAGTGAAACAACAAGCGGGGGCATCAGGCACCATTCAGGCTAGCTACTGTGGGTGTGCACTACCTGTGAGAAGTGGTGGAGTACAAGGGAAAATACAGAGGGAGTCTGTGTGCCCCGCACCATCCAGAGAGGAGCTAACTGAGGCTTCTCTCTGAGACAAAGGTCTGGGTGTGGAAATCTTGCTTTGCCCTGACTTTCCAAAAAGCTGCAAAAAGCCTCATAAAAACAAATCCTCCAGAGAACAAAATCCTGAAAACCTGGTTTCCATGGAGCCCAGCCCCTTGATAGGAGGCAGGGAGATTCAGCCCAGGCCACACTGGCTGAAAAACAGGGCAGCAGACCGCTCCCCCAGAAGGCAAGCCAGAAGAGCAAGAGGACAACACCAATGGGTCTCCATAAAATTGTAAAACCCCAATATTGGGGAAAAAACAATATATTAAGCTCCTGGTACTACCCCCAAACTTGTATATTTTATAGATACAGCTTTTCATTTTATTTTCTTTTTAACTTCTTTTGATTTTTTTTATTTTTAGGTTTTTGTTTTAAATTTTAAATTCCTTCTCACAGTTTTTGTTCTTTTACTTTTTAACCCACTTATTATTACAACATGATACTTTATACAACACTCCATAATAACTTTTTGCCTTGAACATTTTTCAAACACAGATCTGTGTTTGTTTCTTTCTTTTCCTTTTTTCTTTTAAATATGAATATCGATATAAGCTTCAAGGTAATTCTTCATTCCAATTCAATACTACCCTATATATAAACCATTTTTAATTTCCCTATATCTCTAGAAAGTGGAGTCTTCCAAAAATAATAACAAGACACACCCAGGAGGAACTGAAATACTGTCCTTGCCCACAATAAGGGGTTAAACTCACCTTCCCATTCTATTCTTCTGTCAGTGTTTCTGTGTATTTGTTTTTGCCTTTGTAATATATAAATACTGTTCTTAGGCGACATTTAGGTTGAGTTTTGTTTTTTGGTTTCTTCCCCTTTCTTTTACTTTTGATGGTCTTTTTCTTTATTCTTTTTTAGTTTTGTGCCATATAAATCCTACCATTGGGGCCAGTTTGGCTGGCTTTTTTCTTGCTTATTTTCTCTTTTTCTCTATTTTTTCTTTCTTCTTGCTCTGAAACCTTCCAATGAGCAACTCACCTGGATCATGGTTGATATATTCAGCTATACATCCCCTCAACCACCCCTCACCAAAATGACTTGGAGGAAGAACACCCAACAGAAGAAAAACATAGGGACTGCAACCCCTGTCACTGAGCCACTGGATATGAACACAAACAATATGACAGGAATGGAATTCAGGGTGGCAATTTCCAAGCAATGGCTAGGCTGAAAAAGAACATTAGTGGCAAGAGAAACTCTAAGGGCAGAAGTGAAACCCAACTGGCAGAGGTTAAAAATGCTATTAATGAGATCCAATTTAATCTAAATACACTGACAGCTAGGTTAAGTGAAGCTGAAGATGGCATTAGTGATTTAGAAGATAGATGAATTGAGAAGGAGGAACAAGAGAAGTCTTAGAACAAACAGCTAAAATCCCATGAAAATAGAATTGGGGAAATAAATGATGCCATGAAACAATCCAATATCAGAATTATTGGAATCCCTGGGGGAGTTGAGAGGTAGAGAACACTAGAAGATGTAGTTGAAATATCCTGCATGAAAATTTCCCTAATCTGGAGAATGAAATAAGTGTTCATGTCCTAGAGGCAGAGAGGACAACCCCCAATATCAATGAGGCTATAAAAACCTCCAGGCACATAATTGTGAAATTTATGAATCATAAATTCAAAGAATATGTCTTCGGGGCAGCTAGCAGGAGGAGATCCCTTATGTACTGAGGGAGGACAATCAGAATAACATCAGACCTGTCCCCAGAAACCTGGAAAGGCAGAAAGGGCTGGCAAGACATATTTAGGCAATTACATTAAAAAATATGCAACCAAGTATAATGTACCCAGCGAAGTTGGCTTTCAAAATGGAAGGGGAGATAAAGAGCTTCCAGGACTGGTAAGGTCTAAAAGATTATGTGACCACCAAGGCAGCACTACAAGAAATATTAAGGAGGGTTCTATAAAAGAGGAACAAACACAAGAGTGACACAGAATAGAAATTCACAGAGGTAATCTATAGAAATAAGAACTTCACAAGCAACATGATGTCAATAAAAATGTACCTATCAATAATCACTCTCAACATGAAAGGCCTAAATGCTCCCATAAAATGGCACAGGGTTGCAGACTGGATAAAAGACAGGACCGATCCATCTACAAGAGAAATCTTTTTAATCTAAACACACTTTCAGACTGAAAATGAGGGGATGGAGGACCATCCTTTATGCCAGTGGACCTCAAAAGAAAGCCAGGAAGTGGGGCACCTGGGTGGCTCAGTTGGTTGAGCAACTGCCTTTGGCTCAGGTCATGATCCCAGAGACCTGGGATCGAGTCCCACATCGGGTTTCCTGCTCAGTGGGAAGCATGCCTCTCCCTTTCTCACTCCCCCTGCTTCTGTTCCCTCTCTAGCTATGTTTCTCTCTGTCAAATAAATAAATGAAATTTTTAAAAAAAACAAAAGAAAAGAAAGCCAGGAAGTGATTCTGATATGATATCAGACAAATTAGAATTTATTCTAAAGACTGTAGTCAGAGACACAGAAAGACACTACATCATTCTTAAAGGGTCTATACACCAAAAAGATCTAGCAATTGTAAATATGTATGCCCACAACATAGGAGCAGCCAGCTACATAAGCTAACCGTTAAGCAAAATAAAGAATCATATCAATACATTAATTGTAGGAGATCTTAACACACCACTCTCAGCACTGGACAGATCATCTAAACAGAAAATCAACAAAGAAACAAGAGTTTTGAATGACACATTGGACCAGATAGATCTCATAGATATATTCAGAATATTCCACCCAAAAACAACAGAATACTCATTCTTCTCAGAAGCACATGGAACTTTCTCCAGAAGAGACCATGTACTAGGTCACAAATCAGGGCTCAACCAATACCAAAAGATGGAGATTATCCCCTGCATATTATCTGACCACAATGCCTTGAAAATGGAACTCAACCACAAGAAAAAGTTCAGAAGGATTCAAACACTTGGAAACTAAAGCCAATCCTACTCAAGAATGTTTAGATCAACCAAGAAATCAAAGAAGAACTTAAGCATTGCATGGAAACCAATGAGAATGAACATACATTGATCCAAAACCTATGGGATACAACCAAGGCATCCTAAGGGGGAAATAAATGACCATCCAAGCCTCACTCAAAAAAACTGAAAAATCCCAAATACACCAACTCTTGTTACACCTTAGAAAACTGGAAAATCAACAACAAAATAAGCCAACCCCATGCACAGGAAAGGAAATAATTAAGATTACAGCAGAGGGGGCACCTGGGTGGCTCAGTGGGTTAAGCCTCTGCCTTCAGCTCAGGTCATGATCTCAGGGTGCTGGGATCAAGGCCCACATCGGGCTCTCTGCTCAGCAGGGAGCCTGCTTCCTCCTCTTTCTCTCTGCCTGCCTCTCTGCCTACTTGTGATCTCTCTCTCTGTCAAATAAATAAATAAAATCTTTAAAAAAAAAGATTAGAGCAGAGGTCAATGAATTAGAAACTAAAGATACACTTGAACACATCAACAAAACTAGAAACTCGTTCTTTGAAAGATTTAATAAGATCGATAAACCATTGGCCAAACTAATCCAAAAGAAAAGTGAGAAGACCCAAATTAATAAAATTATGAATGAAAGGAGAGAGATCATGACTAACACCAAGGAAATAGAAGCAATCATCGGAAATTACTATCAACACTTATATGCCAATAAGTTAAACAATCTAAAAGATATGGATGCATTCCTGGAAACCTATAAACTTCCAAGACTGAAATGGAAAGAAATCGACAATCTGAATAGACCAATATCTACTAACGAGATTTGAAGCAGGAATCAAAAACCTCCCAAAAAAACAAGAGCCCAGGACGTGATGGATACCCTGGGGAATTCTACCAGGCATTCAAAGAAGAAATAATATCTATTCTCCTGAAGCTGTTTCAAAAAACAGAAACAGAAGGAAAACTTCCAGACTCTTTCTATGAAACCAGCATCACTTTAATCTCCAAACCAGGCAAAAAGGAGAATTTCAGACCAATATCTCTGATGATCAATAAGGAGGCCAAGATTATCAACAAGATCCTAACTAATAGGATCCCACAGTACATTAAAAAGATTATCCACCATGACCAGGTGGGATTTATCCCTGGGATGCAAGGGTGGTTCAACATTCACAAATCAATCAATGTGATAGAACAAATCAATAAGAGAGGAGAGAAGAACCACATGGTACTCTCAATTGATGCAGAAAAGGCATTTCACAAAGTATAGCATCCATTCCTGATTAAAACTCTTCAAAGTACAGGGATAGTGGGAACATTCCTCAACCTCATAAAATCTATTTACGAAAACCCACAGCGAATATCATTCTCAATGGGGAAAAGCTGACAGCCTTCCCACTGAGATCAGGAACAAGACAAGGATGCCCACTCTCACCACTATTGTTCAACATAGTGTTAGAAGTCCTAGCAACAGCAATCAGACAACAAAAAGAAATGAAAGGTATTCAAATTGGCAAAGAAGTCAAATTCTGTCTCTTTGCAGATACTTTATATGGAAAAACTAAAAGACTCTACCCCCAAATTACTAGAACTTATACAACAATTCAAAATTGTGGCAGGATACAAAATCAATGCACAGAAATCAGTTCCGTTCTTATACACAAACAATAAGAATATAGAAAGGGAAAGCAGAAAATCAATTCCATTTACTATACCACCAAAAACCATAAGATACCTAGGAATAAACCTAAACAAAGGAGTTAAGGATCTGTACTCAAGTAAATACAGAACACTTATGAAAGGAATTGAAGAAGACACAAAGAGATGGGAGAGCATTCCATGCCCTTGGATCAGAAGAATAAACATTGTTAAAATGTCTATAGTGCTCAGAGCAATCTACACTTTCATTGCCATTCCGATCAAATGCCATTCCAACATTTTTCAAAGTGCTGGAACAAATAATCCTAAAATTTTATGGAACCAGAAAAGATCTCAAATTGCTAAGGAAATGTTGAAAAAGAAAAACATCGTGTTGCTTGATTTCAAGATTTATTGCAAAGCTATGGTAACGAAGACAGCGTGGTACTGGCACAAAAAAAGACACATATACCAATGGAACACTGTAGAGAGATATGGGCCCACAATCCTATGGTCAAATAATCTTTGACAAAGCAGGAAAAAAATATCCAGTGGAAGAAAGACAGTCTCTTCAATAAATGGTGCTGGGACAATTTAACAGCTATGTATAGATGAATGAAACTCCACCATTCTCCTACACCACACACAAAGATAAACTCGAAATGGAAGAATGACCTCAACATGAGGCAGAAACAGGCAGTAACCTCTTTGACATTGGCCACGGCAATTTCTTTCAAGACACATCTCCAAAGGCAAAGGAAACAAAAGTGAAAATAAGCTTTTGGGACTTCATCAAAATAAAAGGCCTCTGCACAGTAAAGAAAACAGTCAACAAAGAGGCAAACCATGGACTAGGGAGGATATTTGCAAATGACACTACAGACAAAGGGCTAATGTCCAAGATCTATAAAGAAATCCTCAAACTCAACCAAAATAAAGATTCCCACATAAAAAAAAAATGGGCAGGAGAAATGAAGAGGCAGTTCTCCATAGAAGACATACAAATGGCTAACAGACACATGAAAAAATGTTCGTCATCACTAGCTATCAACAAAATTCAAATCACAACCACCTTGAGATACCACCTTACACCAGTCAGAATGACCAAAATTAACAGCAGAGATAAAAAGTGTTGGAGAGGCTGTGGAGAAAGGGGAACCTTCTTACACTGCTGGTGGGAATGCACATTGGTGCAGCCACTTTGGAAAACAGTGTGGAGATTCCTTAAAAAATTAAAAATACCATATGACTCTGCAATTTCACTACTGGGTATTGACCCAAAGATACAGATGTAGGAAAAAGAAGGGCCATATATACCCCAATGTTCATTGCAGCAATGGCCACAACCGCCAAACTGTGGAAAGAGCCAAGGTGCCCTTCAACAGATGAAAGGTTAAAAAAGATATGGTACATATATACTATGGAATATTTTGCCTCCATCAGAAAGGACGAATACCCAACTTTGGTAGCAACATGGACTGGATTGGAGGAGTTTATGCTAGGTTAAATGATCCAAGCAGAGAAAGTCAAGTATCATATGGTTTCACTTACTTGTGGAGCATAAGGAGTAATATGAGGACAGTAGGAGAAGGAATAGAAATGGGATGTGGGGTAAATCATGGAAGGAGATGAAACATGAGAGACTTTGGACTCAGAAAGAAACTGAGGGTCTTGGAGGGGAGGGGCGGGGGGGATAGGTGAGCCTGGTGGTGGGTATTGAGGGCATGTATTGCATGGAGCACTGGGTGTGGGGCATAAACAATGAATCTTGGAACACTGAAAAAATTTTAAAAAAAGAAATGTTGTATCACTAAAATACTTTTTATGTTCTATTACTTTGGGGGAAATGGCATAGTTTGACATTCTGTGGGTGAAACTGTAGAAAAATAGTTGTCATACAATGTTGGTATTCACGCAAAATGATCTAACCTGTAATGTGGTGAATTAGGTCATCTTTAGGAACATTACATACACATTTACACTTTGCTCCAGTGATCGCACTTTGAAGACTCTGGGCCATAGAAATTGACAGTAGACTAATGGCTGGCAAGGGTTGGAAAGTAGAGGAAACACATAATGCTGCTGAAAGAGCACACTTTCCAGTTATAAGGTTAATGTATAGCATGGTGACTACAGTTAATAATACCTGTAATAATATGCAGCAATAGTTGAAATTTGCAAGAGAGTTGATCCTGAGCCTGTTACACACACACACACACACACACACACACACACACACACATAAATATGTGAGGTGATGGATGTATTAATTAATTTGGTAAATATATGAGGTGATGGATGTATTAATTTTATTGCAGCAATCATTCCACCATATTATATATACATCAAATAATCACCTTGTACACTTGAAATATATATGATTTATTAGTTTTACCTAAATAAAACCTCCATAGAGATCCAGAAGTTATAGATAAAGCAGAGTGGGAGCACTTGGACTGATTTTGGAGGATAAACAGAAAGGGGAGGGAGCCACCAGAAACAACCCACTGGAAAGTAGTACCCCAATACAAAAGTGCCATGTGCTTGGGGACCTCCATCAACTTGGGGTCTGGTTAAAAGTACTCAAAATCAAAGGGTCTTAATGAGAAATTGATGGAATCTAATGGCCACAGGCACAGACCTAAACTTGCGTTCCTGGGACTTCCATAGTTGGCGCCTGCCAGTGCCTGAGTGAGCCCCGTGAGGACTCCCGGAGACCGCAGCTTTCCACTGCTTGCACCACTGCTTGTCTTGGCTGCATGATGCCTGCACAGGAGGCCCCTTGGCTCGCAGCCTTCCACAAGACATGGACCATGGGGTTCTAGTGCACCAAGAGTGGGTGTGGGCTCCAGGCAGCAGTCCAGCAACAGCAGGCTCACACAAACCAGTATCGCTAGTAGTTTCTGTGGCATGGGAGTGTAGAGACAAGCGGGGCTCTTAGGTGACCATCGAGGTGGTGACTTGGGGTTCATGCTACCTATGAGAGGTGGCAGTGTGCAGGGGAGTTTGCAGAGGGGGAATCTGTGTATCCTAGACCATCCAAAGGGGAGGAGACTGTGGTGGCTCTCTATGGGGAGGTCTGAGTACAGACAGCTTGCTTTGCTCTGACTCTGAAAAGCCAAAAAAGCCACAAAAGAACAAAAACCTCCAGAGAACAAAAGCCTGAAAAAACAGTTTCCATAGTGCTCAGCCCCTTGATAGGGGAGGGAAGATTCAGCTTAAGTCAAACTGACTGAAAAACAAGGCAGCAAGCCCCTCCCCCAGAAGGCAAGCCAGAAGAACAAGAAGACAACCACCACAGGGTCTCCATAAAACTGTAAACCCCAACATCTAGGGAAAAACAATCTACAAAGCTCCAGGTACTGCCCCGAAATCTGTATATTTTATAGATTCAGCTTTTCTTTTCATTTTTTTAAATTTCTTTTCTTTTTTAATTTTTTTAAATTTTTTAATTCATTCTCATGATTCTTCTTTTATTTTTTAACCTACTTATGATTGCAACTTGATGTTTAATACAGCATTCCATAATTTTTTAACTTGAACTTTTTTCATATATATACCTGTGTCTCTTCCTTTCTTTCTTTCTTTCCCTTTTTTTAAATATACATGTAGATATAAGCTTCAAGGTAATCCTTCTTTCTTATCCAATACTACCTCTATATATAAACCAGTTTTAATTTCCCTATATCTCTAGAAAGTTGAGTCCTCTAACAAAAATAACAAGATACACCCAGGGGGAACTGAAATACTTTCCTTGCCCACATCAAGGGTTTGTAACCACCTTCCATCTTATTCTTCTGTCAGGGTTTTTGTGTATTTGTTTTTGCCTTTACTATGTAAATCTTATTCTTGGGGGTTGTTTGGGCTGGGTTTTGCCTTTTTATCTCCTATCTCATACTCTTTTTTTCCTTTTGTACTTATTTCTTTCTTTTTTAATTTATTTTATTTTTTCAGTATTCCAAGACTCATTGTTTATGCCCCAGACCCAGTGCTCCATGCAATATGTGCCCTCAATACCCACCACCAGGAATTTCTTTGCTTTTTTGGTCTTTTTGTTTATTCTTTTTTGGTCTTGTGCTATATTGGGGGCCCATTTGGGCTAGTTTTTTCTTTCTTTTTTTCTTTTTCTCTCTTTTTTCTTTCTTCTTTATTTTTGGTGGTGACTTATGATTGCTCCAAAACCTTCCAACAGGCAACATCCCTGAATAGTGGTTGATATACTCAGCTATACATCCCCTCAACCACCCCTCACCAAAATGACTCAGAGAAGAAACACCCAACAGAAGAAATAGTCAGAGACTGCAACCCCTGTCACAGAACTACTGGATATGGACATAAACAATATGACATAAATGGAAATTCAGGTAGCAATTATCCAAGCAATGGCTAAGTTAGTGGCAAGTTAGAATCTCTAAGAGCAGGAGTGAGAATTGACCTGGCAGAGTTTAAAAATGCTATCAATGAGATCCAATCTAATCTAAATACTCTAACAGCTAGGGTAAGTGCATTAGTGATCCAGAAGACAGATTGATTGAGAAGGAGAAGCAGGAGAAGTCTTGGAACAAACAGCTAAAGTCCCATGAAAATAGAATTAGGGACATAAATGACACCATGAAATGCTCCAATATCAGAATTATTGGGATCCCTGAGGGAGTAGAGAGAGAGAGAGAAGCCTAGAAAATATAGTTGAACAAATCCTGGATGAAAATTTCCCTACTCTGGGGAATGAAACAAGTGTTTGTGTCCTAGCAGCAGGGAAGACACTCCCCAAGATCAATGAGGCTAGAAAAACCTCCAGGTACATAATTATTAAATTCATGAATTTAAGAATTTAAATTTTAATTTAAGAGTTAAATTCTTAAAGGGTCTACCCACCAAGAAGACCTAACAATTGTAAATATTTATGCCCCCAACATGGGAGCAGCCAGCTACATAAGCCAACTGTTAAATAAAATAAAAAGAGTCATATTAATACAAATATATTAATTGTAGGAGATCTTAACATGCCACTCTCAGCACTGGACAGATCATCTAAACAGAAAATCAGCAAAGAAACAAGAGCTTTGAATGACACATTGGGCCAGATAGATCTCATAGATATATTCAGAACATTCCATCCTAAAACAACAGAATACTCATTCCTGAGTACACATGGGACTTTCTCCAGAATAGACCACATATTAGGTCACAAATCAGGGCTCAATTGATACCAAAAGATTGAGATTATTCCCTGCATACTTGACCACAATGCCTTGAAACTGGAACTCAACCACAAAAAAAAGTTCAGAAGGAATTCATACACTTGGAAGCTAAAGACTAGCCTGTTCAAGAATCTTTGGATCAGCCAGGAAATCAAAGAAGAACATAAACATCGCATGGAAACCAATGAGAATGAAGATACATCAATCCAAAGCTTATGAAATACAGTTACATAAATAAAACTGGGAGGAAAGGAACAAAAAGCTGGAAAAAATTCCAAAATATGTCTACTTAAAATTATTAATTTCAGCAGTATTTGAAATGATAAAACACTGAATTCAAATGTTCTTCAATAGGAAATGTTACAGCCACAAAGTAGATGACTTGACATCTTTACAAAGGAATGAATAATACCCTATATATTGCTATGCTCTCATCTCCAGTGTATATTGTTCAAGGCAAAAAGTAAGAAGGAGGAGCCCCTGGGTGGCTCAGTTGGTTGGGCGACTGCCTTCGGCTCGGGTCATGATCCCGGAGACCGGGGATCGAGTCCCACATTGGGCTCCCTGCTCAGCGGGAAGCCTGCTTCTCCCTCTCTCACTCCCCCTGCTTGTGTTCCCTCTCTGGCTGTGTTTCTCTCTGTCAAATAAATAAAAAATTAAAAAAAAAAAGTAAGAAGGAGAAGCATGTATATAATATGTTAGTGATAATCTAAGATAGTGTAAAATATGAATAAATATATGCAATGTTCTTCAGTTAAACATGAGGCAACTTCAGTAATGAAATTCAGTTATCTATAGGGGAATTAATTGGACAGTGTGGAGAGACAGTGTAAGGGTTAGATTTTACTCAGTGAATTTCGTTTTACATTGGAACATGCAACAGTTTTACAAAGCTAGATAACTGTTTAATTAAACAAAAAGACCCAACATTTATAGAAATACAAAGCATAAAACAAATTAATCTAAGGCTATTATTAGCATAACAAAAACAAATTAATTCAAGATTGTATTTATTTATTTATACTTATTTATTTTTAATTTTTAAAATTTCAGTATAGTTAACATACAGTATTATATCCATTTCAGGTGTACACATAGTGATTCAACATGTCTAACCATGACTCAGTGCTCATCATAATATGTATAGTCATTCCCCATCATCTATTTCACATATCCTCCCACCTTCCTCCCCTCTGGTAATCATCAGTTTGTTCTCTGTAGTTAACAGTCTATTCCTTGTTATATATATATACTGTTTAAATCTATGAACTGTTTAAATCAAAAGACTGTTTAAATCTATGAACAAAATTTATATATATGTAAAATTTATGTTTGAATTTAGATATATATTTATATATACATACATTTATATATATGTATATATAATATACATATCCATTTAATATATTTACATATACATATATATTTGTGTGTGTGTGTGTGTGTGTGTGACATACTTCATTTTCCATTCATCTGTGGATGGATATTTGGGCTCTTTCCATCATTTGGCTATTGTAAATAACACTCCTAGAGACATCAGAGTGCATGTACTCCTTCAAAACTGTATATTTGTATCCTTTGTGTAAATACCTAGTAGTACAATTGCTGGATCATAGGGTAGCTCTATATTTAATATTTTGAGGAAACTTCATACTGTTTTTCAGAGCAGATGTACCAGTCTGCATTCCCATCAACAGTGCAGGAGAGTTCCTTTCCTCTGATAAAGTCAACCACTTCCCCAAAAAGAACTGAGGACACTCAGGATAATGCAAATCACACAGCGAGATTTATTTCCAGCTAGCTAGGGTCCAAGTATCTTCCCAGCGCAGCGGGTTTCAACAAGGACCCTGAATGCAAGGGTCTGGGGGTTTATATGCATTTCAAACAGCAAGTGTGAGTCACAAAGTTCACAAGTCAACGACCCATAGCCTGGTTAGGTAAGATAAAATTCCAGGAACTGAAGCAAGATGCACTGCCCTAATCCTGTTTATCCCGATAAGCCTGACACAGGCCTTGTAAAGGCCTAAACCACCAGCGAGTTATAGATAAGTAGAGGCCTAACTCACCAGGGAGGTTACAGAACCTGTTATGGCTGCCCTTAGGCTAAGAAGGCCCTAACATTCCCCCCTTTACTTGTTCATAATGAGGAATCTTACTCATTTAGATGGAAGGCCTCTATATTCTCGGGGCCAGATCTATATTTTAAACTTACTAACAGCCAAAAGACTGTTTAAATCTATGAACAAAATTTACCATGACCAATTTTAGTTACCCAGGAAAGGGTAGGAGAGAGGGTTAACAATCAGAGCCAATCACACACAGATGGAAAAATGCTCATAGTCACTTTTAAACATATAAGGTGACTCAGAAACTCCTATATCATTAGGCAACAATAAAAGTAACAACAAAGTTATTGTCTTTTGAGTTTTAGCTTCAGTCCATGGTCGGCAGGGTCCATCGGCAGTGGCGTCCCTCTCTGGGGGGCATTCTCATCCTCAGCTCCTTTGTCATGGCACGCGTGAATCCAGGTCCTGATGCCTTTTATTTTTACTGCTGTGGGGTGGTCAGGATGACAGTAAATGGCCCCTTCCAGCTCCGTGCCCTAAGGAGGGCGAAGGGAAGGAGATCCATCCATCCACCTCCAGTCTCCATTAGAATTAACTTTGTCAAGATCTCTATAAGAGTCCTGTTTATTTTCCTTACTTGTCCAGAACTCTGGGGCAGGTAGGCACAGTGTAGCTTTTAATTTGTGCCCACGGCCTTGGCCAATTCTTGTGAAACTGAACTCACAAATGCGGGGCCGTTATCTGACCCAGTCATCAGAGGCAACCCAAATCTAGGGATTATTTCCTCTAGTAGCTTTTTGGCTATCATCCCTGCCATTTCATGTTTGGTGGAGAAAGCCTCTACCCAGCCTGAAAAAGTATCCACAAAAACTAACATGTACTTGTGTCCATATGTTCCCTGTCTCATTTTTGTAAAATCTACTTCCCAATAAACTCCTGGTTCCCTACCCCGCTCTCTCTTTTTCTCTTCCCATCCTAGTTCATCCTGCAGTCTTCACCTGACATTGAGCACATCTATTTACCACATCCTGAGCCATACGCCCTAGCTTGGAGATCTGGAACTGTTTACACACAAGTTCCTCAAGCTTGCATGTCCCTAAATGAGTGCTCTGATGTATTTGGCTTACTAGCTTTTTCCCCAGTCCTCGAGGAAGAACTATTTTTCCTGTCCTGGTTTTAGCCCAATCCCCTTCATAGTCCAACTTAGCCCATTTTTGTAAATACTTTAAATCTTCCCACAAGAAAGGGATGGACTTACCCACTATCTGGAGCATAACCCTGGACTTTGCAAGGATGAGGGGCTCCATCAGTCATCGTCCAGTCCCAGCAGCTGGAATGTAGGACTTGCCAGGTCAGAGATTCCTCGGTGTTGAGGCACCAAGGATGCTCCAAGGCCAGGGCAGTCAGATTTCCAGTGGTCCATTTTCCGGCATTGAGGGCACACATTTGGTTGGTTCCCTTGGGTTTGGACAATGATGGGTCCCATGGCCTTCGGTGCCACATTTGAAACAGTCCCCTGTTGGGCACGTTGGGCCCCCTTTGGACATTTGGCTCCCAGAGCCAGATGGCCACAGGGCAGCTACCAAGGTTTGGGTTTGGAGCTGGCTTTACAGGAGCACTCTGATCTGCTCCCCTTCTGCTTTCTCCAAGTTTAAGCTTTTCCTTCCATTGACCATCTCCTACCTGCCTCTTCCCTTTCCACTGGGCTCTTCCCACTTCATGTAATGCCAAAATCTTAACTATTTTTCTAGTCTGCCTTTCATTCTCTTATGCATCCCTGTTGTTAAACACCTTTTCTGCTATGCTCACTAATTCAGCCAAGTTTTCATTATGTCTGGGGCTGACTGGCTAGTAAAGGCCAGGTTAATTGCTCTCTGGTTTTTGGGTGCCTCAGGGTGGATCGGGCTGTACATTTTATAGGCTTTAATAAGCCTTTCCAGAAAAGCCCCTGGGGACTCACCCTTATCTTGAGTCACTGCACCCGATCTTAGATAAACTTATGGGCCTTTTTGCAGTCACCCGAAGTCCCCCCAACAGAGCCTGGTGGTAGAAATGGAGACTTTCCCTACCTTTACATGAATCTCCTTGCAGATGAAACTTCTTCTGCAAGACAATCACAATTGTAAAAACTCAGAGACAGACATTGCCAATGATCCAATTTGAGAGTTACCACAACAGGATTGATAAGGAAGCACAACATTTTGATGATCTTGTACTAGTACATTACAACTTTAGGTAAGACAGATTACCTCCAGAATAGTTACAGCACCCATTTAAATGTAACCCAAGACTTCTCATTTGTTTAACAGTACTTCCCAAGCGACTTAGCAAACTAAATAAAAGGCCTAATAAATTAAGAAGACTTCATTTATGATTTAAATCTCGGGAAGTATGGTAAAACCTTAGAGTTTTAAAGCACACGCCTAAAAAGGATTAAATGTAAATCACAGAAACTGGTTTCTCCAGGCAGGCAAAGAGAAAACAACTATTTACATTTTCTTATCAAGATCAGACCAACATTGGGAGAAAACCTTGCCCTTTGAACAAAGAGAAAGCAGAGTTTCAATCTTATACTTTAAAACCCATTCATTTTAATCTTGGTCCATATCGGCCACATTTAAAATTCCATTCCAAAGTTTTCCTTCCACAAACCTCTATACAACTTTCCTTTGCATTCAGATTTTGTCCCATGTCATTTCTTTTCAAACAACCATCTCACTTAGGACAAAACTACCTTCACTGGGCTTCCCTCCCATTGTGAACAGTGTCGCAGACAAAAGGGTGGGGCACTCTCAGATACTGTCCTGTTAACATCCATCGTGGGAACTTTGGAGCATCTTAGCTAAGGTCTATGCATATAAACCCCAGACCAAGTTACCTCCAGGGGGGTAAATGACCGTTATGCCGTATGATGCCCCGCGAGACTCAGGGTGCAGCCCATTCAGACTCCGTAGCCAAAGCTGTGGAGCCATACAGACACATTCACACACTCAGGCACTCTTCACATTCAGACAGGTTGGACACCTCCTGGGGGCCCCTGACTAATGGGAGGTGATCAGGCTCCCATTCTGTCAAATAGGATGGGTCTTTGAGCATAACTGCCTAGGCTAGGGGACTCGAACCCCTCCAGATAGGGGACTCGAACCCCCGCAGGTAGGGGACTTGAACCCCTCCAGATAGGGGACTCAAACCCCTGCAGATAGGGGGACTCGAACCCCTCCAGATAGAGGAATCGATCCCCCACAGGTAGGGGACTCAAACCCCTCCATATAGGGGACTTGAACCCCCACAGGTAGGGGACTCGAACCCCTCCAGATAGGGGACTTGAACCCCCGCAGACAAGGGACTCGAAACCCTAGCGACCACCTAACCCGGGGGGACCCCGAAACCCCTGGAGGTGGAAAGTCCCTTCTCGGGGCCATCCCACGTCAAATGTTGGCCATTCTGACATGCAGTAAGTCTGGAATCTCCCTTTCCTTATGTCTGTGCTCAAATTATGAGCCTTTTCCTTAACGTCCGAGAAGTGGGAGAGCATAAGAGACAGCGGGGTGGTTTGGGACTGCCCCATTTTAATCCACACCAAGACACAAACAGTTAAGATGATTAACAAGGACACAATAACACAGACAGAAGTTCCAGTGCGGCCGCCGTCCTTTTAGTTAAACCTCGGTATCCGGGTCGTCAGTTCTCCTTGAGGAGGAGTCTTATCCTGGACAAAGCCCCCACATGATAAAGTCCAGTGTCAACCACTTCCCCAAAAAGAACTGAGGACACTCAGGATAATGCAAATCACACAGCGAGATTTATTTCCGGCTAACTGGGGTCCAGGTATCTGCTCAGTGCAGTGGGTTTCGACAAGGACCCCGAATGCAAGTGTCTGGGGGTTTATATGCATTTCAAACAACAAGCGTGAGTCACAAAGTTCACAAGTCAACCGCCCATAGCCTGTTTAGGTAAGATAAAATTCCAGGAACTGAAGCAAGATGCACTGCCCTAATCCTGTTTATCCCGATAAGCCCAACACAGGCCTTGTAAAGGCCTAAACCACCAGCGAGTTATAGATAAGTAGAGGCCTAAGTCACCAGGGGGGTTACAGAACCTGTTATGGCTGCCCTTCGGCTAAGCAGGTCCTAACACCTCCGTATCTTCAGCAGCACCTGTCCTTTCATGGGTGTGTGTGTGTGTGTGTGTGTGTGTGTGTTTGTTATAACCCTTCTGAGAAATGTGAGGTGATATCTCATTGTGCTTGGGTTTGCATTTCCTGATGATTAGTGATGTTGAGCATCTTTTCATGTGTCTGGTGGCCATCTGTGTGTCTTCTTTGGAGAAAGGGCTGTTCATGTCCTCTCCTTATTTTTGAAATTGAATTATTTGGGGGATTTTTGGTTTTGAGTTGTGTCAGTTAGAATATTAATGCTTATTGGATAAATCATTACCAACTCTCTTCTATTCAGTAGGTTGTCATTTTGCTTAGTTGCTGGTTTCCTTCACTAATCCTTTTTTAATGTGGTCCCAATAGTTTATTTTTGCTTTTGGTTCCCCTGCTATAGCCAAAGTCTAACACTTGTGTTCCCTTCTATGATTTTTATGGTGTCAGGTCTCACATTTAGGCTTTTGATCCATTTGAATTTACTTTACATATGATGTAAGAAAGTGGTCCAGTTTCATTCTTTTGCATGTAGCTTTCTAGTTTTCTCAACACCGTTTTTTGGGAACACCAACTCCATTTCGGTTAGCTCTTTTGCTGTGATTGCGTCCTGTCATTAATTTGGTATATATTTCTCCTTCTTCTTATATAATCTAACTCTCTGAGTATGATTCTATGCAGTAGGAAAGTCAGCTAGGTCTCCTAAGCTTGAAAGCAGTGTCCTTATGAAGAAAAGTTCCTGCAGTGTGCTATATTGCAGTGTCTCCTGCTCACCAGAACCAGGTGCACTTGTGGTGTCTCATGTGTGTTGTGTGTGTCCTAATTGTTGTGATTAAAATTCATTTGCTTTCATTCCAGCTGGCTTCTGTGGCCCCATTTGCTTTTTCTATGGTGCCTATTCTGTTAAAGGGGCCAACAGGGGCTACCTGGGTTTGTAGATGAGACAGAGCAGATGCCTGCTCACAATCCATGTGCCAGGATTATTGTCACATGAAACAGCAGAATACTCTCCTTATGTTGTCCCTGAGGCTTTAGTTGTTGTGGGTATCCTGCAGTCAGACCAGATGTCTACTCACAGTATATCTTGGGGTTGTAGTGTCCCCCCAGTACAAGGCTTCCCCTTCTGCAGCCCTCAGTGAGGTTTTTCTTAGTGGGCTGGACTGGAAGGCAGATGAGACATGTGTCCCCAGCCCACTGTATTTGAATTTGTATGTATGGTTATCTCCCCTTCTCCATGGAGTAAAAGTCACTCTGGAGTGGAGCAGGGCACTGTTGGAGCTGCTTGCAGAATGAGGCAAATCAGGAACTGCTTTAGAGGGACTCCTACTAGATGGGATATATTTATTGAAACAAGTGCACTGGAATACATGGAGGTGGGTTCATGATGTGAAGGTAGGTGTTGGTCCCTGGTTCCTGGCCCCAGGGTTACAAGGATGAGACACCTCTGGAGATGCTTTGGAGGGACTCCTGCACAAATGGGATATGTTGGATAGGGCAGCTACACTCCAGAATGTGAGAATGGTTGACATAATGTTAGCAAGCTCTGTGGAGAGTGTTCATGCTGACTCCTTCAGGTGTTCCGGTAACTGGTGGAGGTGGAGAGAGAAGTGGCACTCGCCAGCTTGTTTGTTCTTGAAGAAGTCTTCAAAGATGCTTGCCCCTCCACTGCACATTCTGAGATTAGTAAACAAATTCTCCTTCCTGTACACTCCAGAGACTTTTGAGACCTCTGCTTCTTACTGCACCTCAACAGTGTCATTTGTTTATGCTATTTCTTTAAGATCTGGGGTCAGGGACTCTTTGGCTCACCCAGAGCTGAGTCTGATGATTTTTCAAGTATGTGGGGTTAAGCACCATTGATTATAAAAACTCCTAAACTTAAGCCCCACTAGCTTCAAAGCAAATGTGATGAGGACTCTTCTTCCCCATGCAGGGCCTCCATGTCTGGTGTTCCTGGTGTGAAGTTTATTCTTCTTCCTTCTCTGCATTTGTGGAGTAGTTCCAGTTTGTGGTTAGTGACACTGGGAGTTTGGTTCTTGACTACATCTCTGCCTTTCCTACTATTTTGGATGTGGCCTCCTCTCTGTGATTAGCTATGGAGAGTCTGTTGCACCAGTATGGAGAGGGGAAACTCCAGGGAGCCCACACAAGGGAAAATGAATCATGATAAAATGTGGCCTCAAAAACCTGACAGACTAAATTCCATAAGTTTGTACAACCAGCAGGACGTGGAACCTACAGTTTTTAAAATTCAGCTGACTGACTGGGTAAGCCTGGAGGACAAGTGAAAAATGGGTCCCTACCTTTAGAGACAACAGCCAGAAGAGAGGCAAAACAGAATCCATAATTTGCATAATGCCTGGGGTAAATGGGAGGGAGATGTGTTTATCAGGATTTGAGAGAATGTTGGGGGACTTCCCCAGGAACAAAGGTGCTGAAAGGTGCCATTTTCTTCCCCTGCCCCTCAGCATAGGCACAGAGCCACCTATTGGAGGAGGTGCTGCACCGATATTTGCTACCTAACCTGCTGCCAGTGTGCACTACCAGGCCTAGTGTAACTATTGCTAGTGCCACATGCACCCCACCTAGACACTACACACGTGGTGTGCCCCTGGCCACTGCTGCTGCCATAACATCGATCCCTGGCTGGTGCCACTAAAATAACTGTGCCCCCACCAACCATTGATCTTGGGGGAACTGGCCTAGGAATGGCAGCTCAGTGCAAATTTAGATTTGCCAAGTATGCCCTCTCTAGCTGCTGTGCACCCCAGGGGATGCCTCACTCCATACCCAGCTTCTGCATGCTCAGCCATGGCTGCGCCCTTCATTTCCACCACTGGCCCCCACCAGGCCCCACCATTGCAGCTAATGCATGCCAAGCCCCTAGCTTCCTGTTGCACTCAGAAGAGAGGTTAAATAGGTGATGGAGATTAAAGAGTTCACTTGTCATAATGAGCATTACATAATCTATGGAATTGTTGAATCACTATACTGTATACTGGAAAATAACATAACACATTAAGTTAATATTACTATATCAAAATTTACAATTCAACATGAGAAAGTGAACTGATCAATAAATTTGATAAGCTTCTAGTAAGACTGAGCAAAATAAAAAGAGAAGACTAAA
>PITA01026094.1:0-23207 GCA_004023965.1 Spilogale gracilis
TGTTTTCTCTGTATTCAAAATTCTCCACTGTGTCCTATTTGTACATCAGTGGGGGAACAAGGGTCACCGTTATCTACAGCTGTGTTGTGGGAAGGAAAAGTAGGGATTTTATGATCAAAAATCTTAAATTTTTTTCTCCTTTTAGGTGGGACGGTGTCTAGCAGGGCTGGCCTGATTTCCCTCTCCCCAGGATGGTTAGGCTGTGATACAACCCCAGCAGGTTAGACTGATGAACTAGGGACTCCCGAGGGCAGATCTTATTAGGGAGAAAAGAGTACTCTACTGTAATTCAAAACAGTTCCTTTTTGTCTCCTAAGCTTGAAATTCTGCTCTTTAATGAACACCAGGTTGAGTTCCTAGAGATAAAACTCACCGAATTGCGGGGTCCTCCAGGACAGGCTCCACCTGAATAACTAAGACTTGTCCACACCTTTCCTCCAGCAGTTCGTCAGTTACAATTCAGATGCCCTGTCCCCACTCCCCACCCCCTAGCCCTTGTTCACTCAGAGCCTGCTCTTCCAGTAAGGTGTAATTCTATATATTTGCCTGTCAGTCTTCAGTTTGGGGGCCATTGGGTTGCCCTGGACCTCACTACTCTGCCGCCTCTAAGAAGAGATGTTGGTTTTTTTCAGTTCTGCTTCTTAGCAGTTAGGTCAGAGGGATGACTTGTAAACTCCTTCCATGTTGGTGAAAAGGCTTGTTCAAGACCTTTAATGCTTGTCAAAACTATTGCTATTTGGGTACATGTTGAATTTCATGTTTCTGTATTTTTTACACATTTTACTGAAGTGAAACTAATGTGATGTGGTATAAAGAGCCAGGATGTAGGGGTCAGAATGGCAGACCCTACCACTTGCCAACCGTGGAAGGCCAGTTCTTAAAGAAAAAACACAAAGCCGCAAGGAGGAGACTTCTGTTTCCAAGAAGACGGAGTAGGCAGACTTTGCCTTTTCTTCCCACTAAAGTACAATTTTAAATTCTGGACACGAGATGTAAGACATAGCTAGGAGGACTTCAGAAGTGGATAGAACAAAGCAGGCAGCTAGTTATCTCAGGACCTGAGGAATGGGTCACAATGGGTGGACTTCTGTCCCACCTAAAATTCACATGCGGAATTCCTAACCCCCGGACCTCAAAGTGTAGGTTATATTTGGAGATAAGGACTTTGAAGAGGTTGTTAAATTAAAAAGATGGTCTGTAGGGTGGACCCCAATCCAGTCGACTGATGTCTTTGTAAGGAGGAAATCCTTGCACAATGGATGTGTCCCTGTGCACATTAATGGCCATGTGAGGACACAGGAAGCAGGCGGCCCTCTGAAAGCCAAGGAGAGAGACCTCATGAGAAGCCAGATCTGCTGACACCTTGACCTTGGACTTCCAGCCTCTGGGACTGTGAGAAAATAAGTTTCTGTTGTGTAAACCTCCCAGTCTCCAGTGTTTTGTTACAGCAGCCTGAGGAAACTAATACAAGTGGTGAGTTCCCTCGGTTTTCTTCTCACCTCCTATATCCCAGATTTGAGAAGCCAGCAAACCAGAAATGCCAGTGGGCACTCAGACCTCCTGAAACCTGTTCACTGCAGCAAATGTGCAGGAAAGGGGAAGCCTAGTAATGCAGAACTAACTTTCAAACCATCATGGATCTCCTCGAGCCAAATACCATGTGAGCAAACGGCAGCCTGTCCCCCATTCCTGCCAGCAAAGGCCAGGTGGGGCCTGAGGTTCCCCTTTCCTGGCTGGAGCAAGGTGCTCAACCTCCCCACCCCTGTCCCTGGTAGCATCAGGAAAGGCCCAGTGGGAACTAGGAACTAGATTGCTGGATCCAGGACTTGCCTCTCTGGTGAGTGGTAATGACCTCATTTCCATGATGTCAGATCATGTGGGTGTCCCAGACTTCTACCCCCACCAGCAGTATTAACACAGCCCTTCCGAGGAGCCCTCATGGAGAGTCAGAACTTCCAGCACTTTGCTCAGTAGTTACAAAACAACCCCAGTGGGGACCACTGGGCATCAGTAATGGGGTTCCTCTTCCCCTTCCAGCCTGTCATCAGTGAGGAGCCTGGACTCCCACCCCCGCCAGACAATGAAGAGCAGTGCTCCCTCTCGGAGGCGTGTGTCAGAGAAGGCCTGCCAAGGCCCATATTTTTATCTTAGAACATTCAACTAGGTTTCACGTCACACCAAGACTTGAAAAATCGCGTCACACCAAGAACCAAGAAGATCTTAAACAGACTTAAGAGGTGACAACAGATGTTAGAATTATTTGACAACTACTTTATTTTTAATTTTTTTGTATTGGACTGTAGTTGAAACACAATGTTAGCATAGTTTAAGGTATATAGCATTAGCACTGTGCTCACAAGCGTGACTATTATGTGTCACTACTTTAATACCGTTGACTGTATTGCCATACCTTTCTCATTCTCACCAGAAAAATACTTTAGAGCAGGTATCATAAAAAATACTTCAGTGAGCAATTATAAATGTGTTTGAAACATGAAAAATACAAAATCTCAGCAAAGTGGAAGTATAAAGAATTAAATGGAATTTTTAGGAGTGAACAATAAAATAATCAGAATAAGAAGCTCTGTGGGTGAATTCAACAGCAGAGTGGAGATGACACAGGAAAGAATCCATGAACTTAAAGATAGAACAATAGAAATTACCTGGTCCGAACAAGTAGACTGGAAAAGAGATGTGTGGAACTATAGTGAAAAAAATCGGTCATGTCATTGGAGTCCCAGGAGAGGAAAGGGAGGTGGAACTGAAAAAAAATCTTTCAAGAAAAAGAATGGATAATTTCCTCAAGTTGCCAAAGCAGCAGTAAACCAACAGACTCAAAATGCAAAGTGAACCCCAAATAAGATAAAGCCAAAGAAATCCATGCCAAGATCCATAATAGTAAAACTGAAAACTAAAGCCAAAGGAAAACAGTCTCAACGACAGTCAAAAGGGAAATGACACATTGCCTCTAGGGGCAAACCACTTAGAATGGCCATGAATTTCTCATCAGAAACCATGGAATCCACGAATAAGTGACACATTTTTCAAGTGCTGGAAGAAAAGAACTGTCAATCTAGAATTCCATAGCTAGTGAAAATATCCTTCAGAAGTGGAGAGGAAAACCTTCCTTACTCTCATATGAAGGAAAACTATGAGAAGTTTTCACAGTAGACCCATCCTAAAAGGATGACTAAAGTAAAATTAAACAAAAAGGAAATGATAAAAGATGGAACCTGGGATATCAAGAAGGAAGAAAACATGGAAAGAGCAAAAATAAGGTACATGTAATAGGTTATCTAGAGCAACCACTGAAAGACAATACAGAGAGACTTACCCCAAGAAGCCAATAGAATTGTTTAAAAAGAAAAAAAAATGTGATCCATAGGAAGGTGGGGAAAGGAAACAGACACACAACAAGCAGAAAACAAAAAATAAAAAGGTGGATTCAAGCCTTAACATGATAATTACATTAAATGTAAGTGGCCAATGACACCAATTTGGAGACATCAGGAGAATAGAAGGTAAATTTTGTACATAAATATGACAACTTAGGTGAAATAGACCAATTCCTGGAAAAACACAACACAACTTTCCCAATATGAAATGCATAATTAGAATGTCATATAAGATAGAATTCCTAATAGCCTCCTGAAAAACCTTCAGGCCCAGAAGGAGTCACTGGAGAATTCTACCAAATATTTAAAAAAGAATGCACATCAATTCTAAACAATCTCTTCCAGAAACTAGAAGAGGAAGGAACACTTCCTAATTTATTTT
Organism: Spilogale gracilis; assembly: GCA_004023965.1. Lineage (NCBI taxonomy): Eukaryota > Metazoa > Chordata > Mammalia > Carnivora > Mephitidae > Spilogale > Spilogale gracilis. The sequence continues at coordinate 3,778 of PITA01026094.1, forward strand.
TTGAAGCAGTATTATTCTGACATCAGAACCAGGCAAAGACAATACAAAAAAAAAAGAACTACAGAACAATATCCCTCATGAATATAGGTATAAATTTTTTATTTTATTTAATTGTTAGGTGCAAAAATTTTATATAAAATATTAGTTAATTGAATTCAACAACATATAAAAAGAACTATGTACCATGCCCAAGTGGTTTATTCAGGGATACAAGGCTGGTACAGTATTTGAAAACCCTGATCAATATATTCCACCTTAAAGAGAAAAGAAAATCCCATGATCCCATGAAGCTAAAAACCAAATCATTAAACATTACAGCTATATCATGGTTATGCTTAATGCCTTGTGCTACCTTTTTGACAAAACTTGAATTTAAAAGATTACTTTTAAATCAAGGAAAATTTGGTAGGCATTGAAAAGGATTAAAAATCAGGAGCTAAAACTGGAATTTCATTAATCAAATATTAATGAAAAAACTTGCTGAAGATACACAAAAAAGATACAGGTATGGCTAACACTTTATTATTTTTTAAAAGATTTTATTTATCTATCTATCTATTTATTTATTTGACAGAGAGAAACACAGCCAGAGAGGGAACACAAGCAGGGGGAGTGGGAGAGGGAGAAGCAGGCTTCCCGCCGAGCAGGGAGCCCGATGTGCGGCTCGATCCCGGGTCTCCGGGATCATGAACTGAGCTGAAGGCAGTTGCCCAACCACTGAGCCACCCAGGTGCCCTGATTTTCCTACTTGAAAGGTGATAATGAGGTTGCAGTGATAGATACTCCAGTGGAGGACGACAGGATGGTTGTGCTTGTCCTCCCACAACAGAACAGGGTCTGAGTCCACCGGCCAGCTGGCAAGGTCACGGACGGACAATTAATCGAGATCACTCCTGGTTTCACAAATCGAATGGCAGGAGGTGGAATTCATCTGTTGTCAGTGCACCAGGGACCCTCCGTCAGCGTTCCTATCAGCATGTTGGCTTCCTTGATAATCGGATGGTTATGCACCATGTTCTAATTCCCATTTCCTGGTTTATTTTCCCAAAATTTGTTTCTCAGCAGAAAAGAAAAAGGAAATGGAAATCAGAAAAGAATAGGATGTCAGAGTTCAATTAAAAACATAAGAACGAGCCATGGCTTGCCTCCAACGCACACACACAGCCTTCGTAAGAGCATCTGCTGCGCACAATTTGCTCGTGACTACTACATCGGCGTTTTCTGCCTCTCGGCGTCTGGTTAACACTGGTGGTCACAGCGGTGGCACCTCTTGCTCTTTGTGCCCTCTCTCCCGGCTGTTTTATGTTGGGTAGACTAGGTGTGTATTTACAAGAAAAGAAATGAACTTTCGAAGAAAAGACACAGCTCTTATAAATCCAGATTTCCGGGATTTTATTTGCCTTTTTTCCCTTGATTGTTACAATATGGTGTAGGAGCAGGGTAGATCACAAGCTACTTGAAGAGTCGTAACAAGACTCCCTAAACATTTATTCAGTGGTCTGTAGCCTGAATGGGGTGTATTTCTTTCGGCTGTAACATTTCTACCATTACCTAGTCTTGCCTGTGCTCCTTATGTACCTACACTGTTAGTTATTTTTTGTTTTTGTTTTTTTTAATTTTATTTAGGAGCGCCTGGGTGGCTCAGAGGGTTGGGCCTCTGCCTTCAGCCCAGGTCATGATATCAGGTTCCTGGGATCAAGCCCCACATCGGGCTCTCTGCTGGGCAGGGATCCTGCTTCCTGCTCTCTCTCTGCCTTCCTCTCTGCCTATTTGTGATCTCTCTCTCTCTGTCAAATAAATAAATAGAATCTTTTTTTTAAAAAGTTATTTGACAGAGAGGGAACCCAAGCAGGGGGAGGGAGCGAGGGAGAAGCAGGGAGCCCAGTGCGGGGCTTTGATCCCAGGACTTTGGGATCACAACCTGAGCTGAAGGCAAACACTTACCGACTGAGCCAGCCAGGTGCCTCTCTACACTATTTTATGAGAGAGAAGAGTTTAGTGAGAGTTTCAGAGGAATCAGGCACTACATCTCCTCACAACGGCTCAGCAGGGGTGAAGGAATGAATCGCTATTGCACAAGAATTACCACCGGGTGTCCCATGATTTCAAACCTGAAGAGACTTTAATCTTCAAATGCAGAATTTTTAATAAACAGTCTTCACAAAATGTTCAGTCACCGTGCTGGAAACACTTCATGAAGCAACCCATCCTATGTTTGGAAGTCCGAGCTAAAATTGGGTTCTGCTTGTGCCCTTGGGGGACAAAGACAAAGACCTTTTTCTCTTCACAGCCCTTTAGATGCTTGGAAATGAGCAGTGTGGTCACTCCAGGCATCCCATCCCCAGCATGGATTCCTAGTCATCCTTCCCTCAGATGCTGTCCACTCTGTCTTTAAAAAAATGGGGCAGAGGAAGAGGGCGAGAGCAATGTCTAGGCACATCCCATCCTTCCATTTCCATTCTCCTCCTCTTTTTACAATGGCAGTTTTGCCCTTTGTTGAAGCTTTATAGGAAAATAGTTGGTTTATAAAGTCCTGGAGAGTAATTCTAATCCATAAAAAAAGACAGTATTTCTTGGAGAATTAGACGGGATGATGTGGATAGCACTTGGCTGAAGGCCCCTGACCACGGTTGGGAAAGCTCCCCACCAAGCCCTAAAGTCTCTCCCTTCGTCACAGGAGCTTCTGCTCAGAAGGCTGTTGGTACAATACTTAGGTGAGGAGAAATTCACTATTTCCAGTCTGAGTACAGGCTCAAGAAACTATAGGGCCCTGAGGCACACTTGGTGAGGAGGAGGTGGACACTGCCCTGGGGAGGTAGGGGTGGGGACACGAATGAGCTGAGGTAGGTGGTACTTGTCCTGGGGGGGAGGAGAGACATCATCTGGTATGGGAGGAACCACCAGGTCAGGGTTACAGTTCCTGTTCTCTTCCTAAGTCACTTTATATCTTAGGCTGTCAGGAGACATCCGTCATCCAGCCCTTATGGCCACTTTCCTCAGAAATGAGACGACCTTCCCTCAGAAAAGGTCAACTTTTTCCTTCCCAAATGCAGTCAGGTTCCACCCAACACTGAAGAGCGCTCACTCTTGTGGGCTGTGGGCTAGGCTCTGGGGACTCAGTGGTGAACAAGACATAAGTCGTGCTCTCTCTGTCCTGGAGTTACGGTCTAGGACAGAGAGAGCTTTGTCAGATAACGGTCCAGGTGAGAATTTTCTCCAAGGAAGTTGCTGCGTCCCCGACTGGAAGAACCGGGGAGGGGGAATGACCACACGGAACACCGTAGGAAGTTGGAGAGTTACCCAGGCAAAAGAGGGAGAGAACCTTCCAGAAGGAGGGAGTCGAGGACACGCTAAAAGGATTGGATAGCTGCAAGAGCTGAATCACAGAGCAAGAAGGAGTGAGGACAGGATCAGGCTGAAGGAGGAGGCAGGGGCCAGACCTCCTAGGACTCATCATGTGTTTTCACCCTTAACCCAAAAACAACTGGGGACTTTCACCGTGGATGTGCTACAGGAATTGGACCAGAAATCCCTTTTAATAAAGCATTTCATGAACTTGAGTGGGGAAAAAAATCTTACGCTATTTGTTTTTACTACCCCCTAACTCAAATCTAGCTTTTCTTTAGTTATAAATATAGGCAACAAAGTGCAATAGGCTTAGCTCCTACCCAGGATTTTGTCATGCATACAAATCAGATACACCATCACATTTTACTTGTTATGAATATCTCAAAATACTCTCACTACTTGGAAATTACCACGATTGTCTACCTGTCACCAGATCTTGTTACTTGTAACACGAGGAAGCACACTTATCACTCTATCACAAATGCATCTTTTAAAATGTTGGTAACGTTTTCAGTATAATTGGTTTCATTTGCAACCCTATATAGTTTACGTATTAAAAAGCATTATGGGGGCACCTGGGTGGCTCAGTTGGTTGAGCGACTGCCTTCAGCTCAGGTCATGATCCCGGAGACCCGGGATTGAGCCCCACATCGGGCTCCCTGCTCGGCGGGAAGCCTGCTTCTCCCTCTCTCACTCCCCCTGCTTGTGTTCCCTCTCTAGCTGTGTTTCTCTCTGTCAAATAAATAAATAAAATCTTTTTTTAAAAAAAGCATTATGGTTCGGAGAGATTCCTAGACACACAAAAAAGTGAAGAATGTCTGATATGAATAAATGACCAAATGGGAATTCTTTTTTTAGTGCTCTGTCAGGATAGATGACCTGACTTAATCTCCAATGAGGACAAATAAAATGCTGAGTATAATTTTTTTAAAAAAGTATTTTTAGATGTATCTCTTAAGGGATACAAAAGTAAGGGATCCACCTAGATGAATAAATAAATAAACCCATCACACTGAAGTGGGCAATGAGGATACTTTCTTTCAAATAGCTGGTTAGGGGTGGATGGGTGGGTGTGGCGAGAGCACCCATGAGAATCTTAACAGCAAGAGGTCCCTACGTGGTCTATAAATCAAGTAGAGGATAAAGCTACAGTGGTCCCAGTTTGGTAAACCTCTCCTCCCTGCCCCCACACCCAAGGGCACTGATAACAGGGAGATGCCGTGACATCTGGAAGAATTCAGCTTAAGTCAGGCATCCAATATTTCTCAACCAAATAAAGCTCTAAAGGAAATGAACAGGAATTAGACATTACATAGAATCAAGGAGATGACATTATGAGTGAAAAACAATGAATGGAAGGCAGGTGGTAATGATCCACAAAAACTTCAGATACTGGAGGGAAAGAAAAAAAACCCAATAAAAAGAAGTGTCATACATTTAAAGAAATAAAAGAGAAAATTGTAAATCTGAGCAGATAACAGGAGACGTGATATATATTTGGAAAAGGGAAAATATAATTGAAGTTTATATACTTGAATAATGTTTTAGGAAGAGCTAATAGAATGAATAGAAAATTCTTAACATCAACAGTGGAAACTATAAGACAGAATCATGTCCTCAAAGTGCTGAATAAATAACCAAAAATTCTGTACCAAGTGAACAAGGGCAAGTGCCAAACTTGAGAGTTTACCACCAAATGACCCTCCCTAAATGGGTTCTGAGGGAGGTAATTCCAGTCGGAGGAAAATGAATGCAGGTGTGTGGTCTGAGCGGCAAGGAAAAACAACGAACCAAGATAACCGTGTGACAATCTAAGCAAGATGACTCACTATACATGACTATCCATGAAACAAAGAATCTGAGGAAAATAAAGCAGGCTAGATTTAAAATGCCCAGTCACAGCCATTTAGAAGTTGGGAGAGTAGACTGGAGAATAAGGTTTCATGAGGCCCTTGTATTATCCAGAAGACTGGGGCTACCGAGGGCCTGAAATGTTGTCAAATAGGCATTAAACAGAGCAAACACTAATAGAAGAGACCCGATGTGTACCTTCAAAAGAAGTAACGGGGAAAAAAATAAACCAAGGAACACAAAGCAGTCCAAAGGAAGGCAAGAAAAGAGGAACAGAGGGACAGGAACAGGTGAAATGGAATGAATGAGTCTAAAGTTCAAAATGTGGGGCAGCTGGGTGGCTCAGTCAGGTAAGCCTCCATCCCCTGATTTTGGCTTGGGTCAGGATGCCAGGGGCATGAGAGGGAGCCCCACACCAGGCTTTGTGCTCTACATGAAGTCTGCTTGAGATTTTCTCTCTCTCCCTCTGCCTCTCCCCCTTGTGCTATAAACAAACAAACAAACAAACAAACAAAATCCTTTTTAAAATTTCAAAATGTGACGCTGGAAATAAAATGAGGGACGCCTGGGTGGCTCAGTCATTAGGAGTCTGCCTTCAATTCAGGTCATGATCCTGGAGTCCTGGGATTGATCCCCCCATCGGGCTCCCTGCTCGGCGGGAAGCCTGCTTTTCCCTCTCTCACTCCCCCTGCTTGTGTTCCCTCTCTGGCTGTGTTTCTCTCTGTCCAATAAATAAATATAATCTTTAAAAAGAAAAAGAAAGAAAATGAAATTCCTAGCCACAGTAAGTGTAAGTAGACTAAATTCTCCCATCAAGGCTGTAACCATTACACCCTATTTTAAAAACAAAGTAAATTCCAGCTATGTCTCTTTACAAAAGATATAAAATGCATGGAAAAAAAGGCCAAACTATGGAAAAGATATACCTGACAGTTAGTAATGAAAGGGGGGCAAATATAGTTATATTTATATCAAAGGAGATTTTAGGCAAAAGACATTATTAGAAATAAGAAATTTGCTGCAAAATGATCAATGATTTTCACCAGGAAGATGCATTGATTCTAAATTTGTGTGTACCAGGTAAATTTGTGTATAGCCTCGTGTGAGGCCACACTGACAGAATTAAAGGAAAAACTTGTCAAACTCATCGTCATTGTAGATTTTAACAAATTTGGCAATAATTAGTAGCTCAAACAGACAAAAAGTAATAAAATAGAAAAATCAAGCTTGAGATAACTAATGGACAGGCCTGCATCTCATGTGTGGAAAAGGCAGTTCTTTCGAGCACATGGAACATTTGCTGGGCCTCACACTGGCGCGCAGACCTGACCTCGGTATAGTTCGAAGGACAGGGTCTGACCATACGGGTCTTTTTAAAAAATTATTTATTAAAAAAATGTTTTGCCACAATGCAATTAAGTTAGCAAACAGAGCCAATATGATAATTAGAAAAATCCATTCCCTTGGAAATTCAATAACACTTGTAACTAACTTAAGGGTCAGAGGAGAAAATACAATGGAAATGAGATGATTTCATCATCTTAACTTTTCACATCATACTCAGGGGATGCAGTTCTTGGAAGGAAACAATACTACATGTCTTCAAAAAAAATTAAGGCTCAAAATAGAGGTAAGATCTAATATATCAAAGACCCACAGACATAGAAGGAAGGAAATTAAGAGAAAAGAAACTCACAAAATAGAGAAACATACAAAAGCACAGATCAACAAAGCAAAATCTTCATGTTTGAAAAGATGACTCATATTTTTAAAAAGGCACAAGTGGACTGGAAAAAAACATAAACGTAACCACAGATGCCACAGAGTAAAGCAGCAAGAGGATATTAAGAACAACTCTTAATACTTTAAAACTTTGATATAAGGGATGACTACTGAGAAAGATTGAATTTAGAAAAACAGCTCCAAGGAGAAACACAAAGTCAGAATAATCCTTCACTTGTAAAAGAAATGCAGTCGATAGGAAACAAGTTTACCACAAAGAAAACACTGCATTCAAAAGGCCTTATGTGAATGCTACGAAACATTCAGGAAACTCATCATTCCATTCCTACACAGAATAGAAAAGAAAACAGCTCGTTTTAAGAGGCCAGAATAACCTTGATATCCAAACTGACAAAAACAACGAGAAAAAAACACTAAAGCCAACCTTCTCATGAGCGTGTATACAAGAATTGAGAACACACATCCAACCAGATCCAACAACAAACAAAAAGAAATTGCGATCAAGTTTGGTTTCATCCCAGGGATTCAATTTATTAATATTAGAATTTTATTAATAGAACTCACATTAATTAACAAATTAACAAGGAAAAGTTGTATCATCTCAGCAGATAAGGAAAATAGAATTTGACATCCAGGCATGACATTTAAAAATTACCTTAGCCTATTTTGAAAGCCAGTATGATGAATAGAAAAAGCCATTTCCTTAACTTGATAAAAGATATCTGCAAAAGTCATCCAGCAAACATACTATATGGCAAGACTGGGAATGAAGCTAAGATGTCCTCTCTGTCACCCCTCCCTCCCTCCTCTTTAATTATGCTGGGGTTTGAGCCAGCCTCATAGTAGACAAGAAAAAGAAACACATTTAAAGAGTGAGAATGTAAAATAGGACAGCCACTGTGAAAAACATGTATGGCAGTTCCTCAAAAAATTCAACAATCACCATATGATCCAATAATTCCACTTCTGGGCATATACCCAAAAGAATTGAAAGCAGGGACATGAAGGGCTATGTGCAACCCATGGCCATAAACAAAAGGGAGGAGCAACCCAAGTGTCCACTGGACAGATGAACGTGTAAGCGGAATGGAGTATGAATGTACATTGGGATACCATTCATCCTTAAATAGGCAGGAGATTCAGATACAGGCTGCAACACGGATGAGTCGTGAGGACAGTATGCTAAGTGAATCAAGCCAGACACCAAAAAATACCATATGACTCTACTTAAATGAGGTACCAGAGTAGTCCTATTCAGAGAGACTGAAAGGAGAAAGGGGGGCTGTCAGGAGCTGGGGGAGGGAGACGGGGAGCTCATGGTCCGTGGGGACAGAGTTTCAGCGAGGGAAGGTGAGAGAGTTCTGGAGGTGCGTGGTTGTGATGCTTATACAATCATGCAGAAGTACTCAATGTCACTGAACTCTACCCCTAAAAATGGTCAAAGAGTAGACTTTATGGTATGAATACTTTATGAAATTTTTCTAAAACTGTAAGGATTCCAAAGGAAGAAACAGAACTACCCTCACATGCAGATGTTATGAATGTCCATAAACACCACTCTACTGAAGTCAGTACTTCCTCCTAAGCCGGCATTTTTTTTTTTTAATTACTCATGATTTGTGAATGGAGATGTGTTTTAGGGACTATATACAAAATTATCATATTTTGGAGAAAGAACAAAAATCTCCCATTAGACTGTCGGAGGGGTTTGTGACCCACAAAATGTAAGAGCCATTTTGAATGCCCCCTGCCCTCCCCAAAGGTCTGTGGGCATCACACAGGCTGTGACCAGACTCCCTCCATCAGTAATGCCTCAGGAACCCACCACATCTTCCTTCCCCCAACCCCTCCCTCCTTCTCCCCACCCCTCCCCACTTTTCTCTTTCATCCACTCAGGTTATTTAAATACTACGTGAAGTATATTCTTTTTTTTTTTTTTTGTTAGTGACCCTACAGTACATCATTTAGTTTTTGTTGTAGTGTTCCATGATTCACTGTTGGTGTATAACACCCAGTGCTCCATGCAATAAGTGTCCTCCTTCATGCCCATCACCGGCCTCACCCACATTCCTCCCGTCTAAAACCCTCAGTTTGTTTCCCAGAGTCTATAGTCTCTCATGGTCCCTCTCCCCCTCTGATTTCCCCCCCTTCGTTTTTCCTTTCTCCTAATGTCCCCCATGCTATTCTTTATGTTCTACAAGTAAGTGAAACAAAAGATAACTGACTTTTCTCTGCTTGGCTTATTTCACTCAGCATAATCTCCTCCAGTCCTGTCCATGTTGATGTAAAAGTTGGGTATTCATCCTTTCTGATGGAGGTGTAATATTCCATTGTGTATACGGACCATAACTTCTTTATCCATTCATCTGTTGAAGGGCATTTCACCTCTTCCACAGTTTGGCGATTGTGGACATCGCTGCTATAAATATTGGGGTACATAGGGCCCTTCTTTTCACTACATCTGTATCTTTGGGGTCAATACCCAGTAGTGCAATTGCTGGGTCATATGGTGGCTCTATTTTTAACTTTTTGAGGAACCTCCACACTGTTTTCCAAAGTGGCTGCACCAACTTGCATTCCCACGTGAAGTATATTCTTAAGTATTTCTTGAATTCATTGGCGAAGCTTTACTCTTTTTAAGAGAAGCAAGACCTTGAATTCACCGAAACTTTTTAGCTTTTTTCCTATTACCCCTCTTTCCCTGCATGATCACATTAAACAGGCCCAGTCTAGCTCTGAGCCTGAGGCCCAGAAGGTGTCAAATACCTGTGCAGGGATTAGAATACCCCAAACCGTGTTCTGTAATATTAAATAAATTTTGATGGTTTCCTATCTTGCATTTGTGTGGGCAGAATTTTCACAAGTCAAAGACCCCTGCTCAGTCACGTGGTCTGCGTGGGTTGTGGCAAGGATTCCTGGCAGGGTAACCAACAGTAACAGAGAGCTCCCTCTGAGAGGAGGCTTCAACTTTGAGAAAATCCGGGGAATGGAAACTGGGGCCAACTTACTTTCCATCCAAGTGAATTCTGAGACTCTTGTTTTTAACAAAATGCTTTTATTTTTTTTTATTTTTTTAAAGATTTTATTTATTGACAGAGAGAAACACAGCCAGAGAGGGAACACAAGCAGGGGGAGTGAGAGAGGGAGAAGCAGGCTTCCCGCTGAGCAGGAAGCCCGATGTGGGACTTGATCCCTGGTCTCCGGGATCATGACCTGAGCTGAAGGCAGTCGCCCAACCAACTGAGCCACCCAGGCGCCCCTTGTTTTTATTTTTTAATGGAATGCATTGTTAGGTTCTTGCATGAACTATCAAAGGCATTGATATCGTTTGCGTTAACTCATCCTTCCTGGTTGCAGAAAGGGGTAGAAAAGATCTGCTGAAGCCAAGCAGCAGAAGCCTCGTGGTGCGAGGCGGTGAGGGGGTCACTTGCAGCGCGAGTGCACGGCGTAATGGTCAGTAGTCATCGTAGTTGACATTAGCTCCATGCCTGAAGCTGTCGAGGCTCTGGGGGCCAATTGCTGAGTCCTCGTCATAGTGACGTTGGTAGTAATCATAGTAGTCGTGCCCATTCCGACCTCTGTTTAGCCAGTAAGTGACATCATCTTCGAATTTCTGGAGAAAAAAGGAAAAACAGAGAATGGATTTTAGGTCACACACGTCCCCTGGACCACATCTTACCTCTGGCTTTTCTCTGTGATGGCTTTTCTTCAGTGGTTAACAGCTCTTAGCAAGAATCACTGGTCATGATGATATTCTGAGCTGGGAGGTCAACAAAGCCAACTAAAGAGTATGGGTCAAAGCCATTGTCCCCAAAGGAGTACACACCCAAGCCCTTGAAAACTTCCGCCCTATGAGTTCTAAATATACTCAACACTAAAACATGTTTCTCTTTTTTGGGAAATAAAACGAACATCTCCCAAGGATAGCGATAGCTTGGCCTGACCCCCGGCACGGCACACATCTTACAGACCCTGGGTGACTTCTCTCCCTGCCCTGTCTTGTGCCTTGTCCTCTCCAGTGCACAAAGTAGATGCTTGATAAATTCAATCAACCAGCACCCTGGTATGGTAGAGCCACGCATCCTTGCGATGATGACCCTTTTATACTCGTGGTGTTGGTTAGAGCCTGCACGGCTGCACTCACTCCACAAACACTGATTACAGGGGCCCCTCAGGTCAGCCCTGTGCTGGGCACTGAAATCCACCCAGAGCAAGTAGGACAGATTCCCTTGCCTTCACGAAGCCCACAGTGGTTGAGAGACACATGAAAAGAGACAGTTGCAGTTAGCAGGAATACAAGGGAGGGGAAGGACTGAACTGAGTGAGAAGCATAGAAGAACCTGCATGTTTCTAGCTGGGGAGCTGCTCTTTGCTCCCGACGCCTGTCTTAAAGGAAAGACTGATTCTTCGTCTGCAGTGAAAGTGCAAGGCGAGTGTGGATGGGGGTTCGCACTTATGGATGCTGACAATTTGGTGAGGGGTTTCGCATGAGGCCAGAATGGCGGGGACAAGAGAAGGATGACCTAGGGAGGTTTCAGGGTATCTAAAAGTTTGGGTCCAATTTTTCTCAAAATGTGGCCAGTGCACCCCTGAATCCAAATCTCTAGGGTTGCTATAAAGTGCAAGTTCGTTGGCACCGCTCCACGCTGCCTGGATGGAATTTTCCAGTAGTTGGGTCGCAGGAATCTGGAGCTGGAAGGCCTGACCTCGCCCGTGACGGTGTTCTCTGTGGCCCCCACTTCGGGTGAGCAGTCGGTCAGGCTGTGCCCCACCGGTGAGCACCGCTCTGCCCTCCCTCTCTCTGCTGGGCCCCAGGGGCTCTGGCTTCTGCTCAGCCCCTCCCTCTGCCTCTGCCATGAAAGCGAGAATGTTGGCTTTCCCCCCAGCACCACAGCTTTTCCCACAGTGAAATCATCGTTGCCCTTGGTTTTTTGCATTTTATAGTCGTGTTTGAAGTTTTGGCAAACCTCAGACCTTGAAACATCAAGGTTTTCATGAAATTGAAGAAATGTTTTGTGAACACGGAAATAGCACAGAGTCATACTTTGCAAATCGATACGTGGGAGTTGGGACAGAGGAAAAGGGGGATTGGAACTCCCCTGCCAAAGACAACCGTGACTGACATTTTGATGTATTTCCTTCTAGTCTCTTCTGTGAATATTTATTTCTTAAAAAGGTTTTATTTATTTATTTGACAGAGAGAGCGCAAGCAGGGGGAGCAACAGGCAGAGGGAGAGGGAGAAGCAGGTGCCCTGATGAGCAGAGAGCCCACTGTGGGTCAGGATCCCAGGCCCCCGGGATCCTGACCTGAGCCAAGAGCAGCTGCTTTATTGACTGAGCCCCCCAGGCGCCCTGGTTGTGAGTTACTTTAAAGAGTCCCAGGCAAAACTGTGCAGCTAAGTTCCATGGGATCCTGGGAGGAATTTAAATCGCAGCCGTTTTGGACGACGGCTTCTCCGGAATCCCGCTTCCCGCTCCCGGTGGGAGAGCTTCCCATTTGCAGGTGGTCTGATGAAACATTCCAGCTGATGTCCCCGTGTCCCAGTGGACATGTTATCCCAGGGTGGCGCTTGGCCTATCATGGGGGCTCACCCTTTCTGGAGTGAATTCCGAAGCCTAATTTTCTGGGCCCCGTCTCCCGGAGCCTCTGCCCCCAACACACCGCCCTGGGGGGGACCCTGATCCCCAGGGGGCGGAAGTACCCACCGCTTCATCGAAACCCCTATAGAGGAACTGCTGGTACCACTGCTGGACCTCCGGCCGCGTCCGGTCCCACAGCTGCCGCCTCTGGCGCTTCGGGCTGCTCAAGAATTCCTTGGCCTTGCTCTCGCCCACGGCCACTTGAGTCTTAGTCAGAGCAGGTGCTGAAAGGAGCGGTTCCCCACACCCCCCAGGGTACAAAGAATGAGTTGTGTTCTCACTGGGGCGAATCACTGGTATGTATCCCGCACCCCTGGCCCACCCTGCCGAGGGTGGCTTTGGTTTTCCCTCTTACATCACGGGGGATAAAACACAGCCACCTCTCATCAGTCTCCTCGCCCCGGTAGTAAGCTCTCCGCTGGGGTGCGGCCATATCGAGGGGCACGAAATAGCCCCCAACTTCTAAGGCACGGGGCAGAGACAAGATGTCTAATCCTCCTGCAGCGACTCCACCAGGCCCAGACCCCAGGCCTCAGACGGGGGTGGCGGCGTTCCCCTTAAGCATTTAGGAAACAGCACGATGCCTAAGGCCACACAGGGTACGTTCCCTTCATGTGCAAACCAGAGAGCGCTGTGCTTGCTTAGGAGGTCCCGAGGGAAAAGGCACTGGAACCATGAGCCCAGGCCCAGCTCGGCAGCATAGCGAGCTCTCACCCTGGACAGCCGGAGCGGCCGGGCCACCTTGGGCCCCTCTCTGCAGGCCTCAAGGATGGGCCATTCATCCGCGGCTTGACGGGTACTGGCCCTTGCTTTAAGATATGGCTTCTCCCAGCGTCTTTCCATTCTGGCCTCAACTGTTTAAAAGGCACCAGTTCTGTGGGCTGGGCTCACAGGAAGCAGCTGCATCCCTACGTCTGCCCCTGCTCTCGGCCCCCTCATCTATAAAACTGCACTGACAGTCCCCATCTTAGTGATGTTATAAAGGCCTCACAGGACCATGGGAGAGAAGTGCTCGGTGTGTTCCTTGGTTCACATGGATAAGTAGCCATGGATGCGTTTCCTCGCTTCCTGTTCATCGGTGTCTCTCGCACGGCCTGTTACTGCTTTTTTGTACACGGTAGGTGCTCAGTGCGTATTTCTAGGCTTGACTTGAATAAGGGCTGAGGAGCTACACAAGCACTCATGGTTATCTTGATGGTCTTCTCTCTCCCACCTCTGACAGGCGGGCCCTTCGAGAGCTCCCATCACCCTGGGTGTCCTGAGGAGCGGGCTGCCCAACACAGAGATCAGGGATTGGCCAGGGCATGGTGAGGGGCTGGAAATGCTGAGAAAGATGATGGGAGCTCCATCAGGAGCCCCTGCCCCTGTGAGGGGTCCCGAGTGCTCAGCACCTGGGGGATCTCTGGAGGGCTGAGCAGGAAGCATGGTCAGGCATCAGACTTGAACCTGCCAGAATCCTCTTTCAACCGGGTGGGGACCGAGGAAGGAAGAGTAAAGGATCAAAGTTCACTTCGGAAATGTGGCCACACTCCTACTTCCCAAAAGATAGAAAACTTCTTCATTCTACAGCAAAGAAGACAGTTCCAAGGGAGGATGGCCTTCACAAGACCACGTGATGGGTCCAACTGATCTACCTGATTATGGCAGGCCCAGGACATGCGTGGCCCCCAGCCTATTCTGTTTCTACATCATTTTGCTGCTTCATGTGCTCTAAAGGCTATGCTCTAAATTTAGGTATGTGCTCCAGAGGGTATCATGGTCCTGAAACATCTACCGGCAATAATATCTGCCTAATAAAATACGACACCCACACCCACAGAGTAAGCCCTTCAGAACTTCCCTTCTTTCAAGGAGTCAACACTTCTGATGTTCCAAACGCAAGACCCCAGTGAGCACGCTCGACATCACCTTTCATTCTGACCCGTTAAGAAAGCCACCCTTCTCTGTGGGGCATCCTTACCTTCCCGCTTTTGAAGCAGCAGCTTGAGTTTATTCCCACTTATGCCACCTAATGGAATGAACATAAGAATCATGTCAGAGTTGTACCCTTTAATTTCTCAAGCGCAAGAATCAGAGTTGGAAAAAGTCCCCGCGTGCCCCCATCTCGATCTGGTTACTTGGCGGTTTCCCAGTTTTGCTGTTTGCCTCTTGACAATGACCATGGCTGATTAGGGTATTACCAGTTGAGCTATTCCCTAGGAGAAATGACCTTGTTCTTTGAGCCCCTTATGTCTTGTTAGGGGGCCCGGCCACCAGGCACATGTAACTTCCAGCAGACTTGCAGCAGACGATAGAGTTCTCCCCCAACTCATATGTGCCCAGAAGCTCTGAATGTGAACCTGGCAAGAGGGCATTTGCATATGTAACCAAAAATCTCTGAACTTCGAAGGAGGTGATATCCCGCTGGAATGTAAGGTGGGCTCTGAATCCAATGGCTGGGATCTTTGCAGGAGAGGGAGAGGGTACAGAGAGGTCGCCATGGGAAGACAGAAGTGGGCAAGCACCGAGAAGTTACGTAGCCACAAGGTCTTTAACGCACCTTAGCTCTTCAAAAATCCAGCCCAGTTTTGCAGCTCGTCTGGCTCATCTTCCAACGAAGCATTATTGGTACCACTGGCTGTGATTTTTATTCAGTTCTGGAAGTATTCCTAAACAGCCTAACATCTGAATAGGAAATAACATACCTGGCTTGGTAGGATACCCTCCTCTTCCTGGTGAGCAGGTGTGAGAACCTGTAGACATCTCCGAACCTTAAATTCTGTATGAAGGTACAAGGCTTGTCCCGTGAAGGTAGGAAAGCCCAGCCTCAGAAAGAAGGCGTTGAGCATGTTCAGGAATAAGGAGCTGGTCTGGCCCTAAGCGGGAGGGAGCGACGTCCACCTTTTCAGGCCAGCCCTTAACCTCCCCATCCACGCACAGACCCAGAGGTCTGTGTTCTCATCTACAAAGGTACAGTTTTCTGGGAATAGGAGCCATAGTTTTTGCCAGACTTTCAAAAGAGTCTGGGACCAAGATAAGATTAAGGACTGCCCCCTGCTTACAGAATTTACTATGTAATTGGGGGGAGGGATTAAAAAAAAACATGCTTGTGGCCAAAGGTCACAAACTGGCTGGTCACAGTTGAGCTTTACCTGTGTTTGATGAGCATACCCAGTGTTTACAAAGTTTGAATTTGAATGCCTCTGGGCCCCAGTCACTCAGCACTCCCCATGGCCCACTCAAGAGCCAATTCACCTATGAGCTCTCTGTCGGCATTAGAATTTGAGCACTGCCCTTAGAGTAGGCCAGCCAGGAAGCGTGGTTGGGCAGAATCTCTAGGAACCAGGGATTGTTTTTCAGGGACGAGGGGGTACATCATACACTTATTACCAACAACCCTCTCAGCTCCAAAACTGGGCACAGGGCTTAAAAATAAAAAATACACCGCACTTCTCAGTAAAGCATTACTAGTAACTTTCACTAAAAATGTATAAACTTCGTAAGAAATTCACCAAACCTTTAAATGATTTGATTACAGATATTTACAACACATACATTTCAAACTATGGTAACTGATATAGTGGAATACGATTTGAAAAAAACGAATCAGCAAATGGTTTCCAGAAACACCCCTGGGCCGTAGATGAAGGCATAAACTAAGGTTTCCAACACCTGGGCAGTCACTCCAAAGACGGGGTGAGTCACCCCAAGAGGTTCCCCATCAAGACTAAATAAGCACTTGATGGGACCCCTGTAGAGGGGATTATTTACTTAGAGTGGAGTAGGACTACAATTAAAAGGTGTACTTCCCATCGAATCTTATGAGTCAATAAAGAAATCAATGAGCACATTTACCAAAGCAGACAGATACGTTTCTTGGCACAAATATTAGCATTCATTAATATCTTAACACCGGTCCATCTCTAGCCGCAGCATGGCACACGCAGAATTAAGTATCATCCCTCCATCTGTTTGCCTTCTGTAAAACCACTTAACAGTAAATGAAATGTGAAATGTGGCCTGATGTTGAAATGAACACTGGATTCGGGCATTTGCCATCTCTTTGCAATTTCCAGCAGCAAATGTGTCACTGCTGTTCTAGAAACGAAAGCCTCACCAGTTCTTGTCTGCACAACAGAGAGGCACAGAAAAACTCTAAATTATGAATTATTGATGTTGCCACTGTGCCAACTGCTACACACTTAAGTACAAATAAATATTAATACATGTGAACGGACATCACACTAAATTTGTTTGAAGAGAAAAACGAACAAATGAATAGCTGTGAATTTTTTCCTATAGTATGGATTTGTTTTAACCCCGATATCATCAGTCACTACTTCTAGTCTGATAATAGGCACTCCTGAATTCATTAAACCTGACAGTAGATCTCCCAACAGATACAGAATCGCAAGATGCCCCCTTTGAAGTTGCGATTAACAAGCAGCTCAAGAAGGAGCAATGATCATTTTCTCCATTAAATGTTTTTGGGTGTCCTAAGGAGCCACCTGTGGGATCTGACACCTAAAGATTTTCATTTAACGCCATAAGAACTTTCACACTCCAGCTCAAGGATGATAATATTCTGACGCCTTCCACTGCATTCTTGGCACGAATGAAATAAAATACAAATCTGAAAAGGAATGGCTTATAGTGGGAGCTCACTCCTTTTATTCAGAGGCGCTTCTGAAAATGGGAGGAACAAAGTAGGAGAGGCCAGTCGATCATGTAATTGATTAGCCTCCCCCGGGATTGTGACTTAGAAGGAGAGCAAGTCTCCCTCCTCAAGCAGGTCCCGCACTGTTCCGCCGACCTGGGGCTTTGGCCTTAGGGGTCCTAGGGCGGGCTTCCTCTCTCCCTTACAGCTGGACTTCGCTTTTTCATACCTGTGTTGGAAAAGCAAAGCCCAGAGGTAAAGCAATCAAGTGTGTCTTCCATTGGCTTTAGTCAGCGACTCCGCAGGGGGACGAGCAGCAGTCTTAAGGTCGTGGACAAGCGTTTCATGCCTCCTGGCCCCAGTACCCTTAGTAGGAGATGTGGGATCACCATATGCCTCCCAGAGTTGTGAGTCTCAAAGGCACTCATGCAGACATGAGGCCACTAGTGAACCCTAAAGGATCCTACAAGTGGGAAGGTAGTGTGGTCAGGATAAAACCCTCAGGTGGGGTCTGTGGACTCGAGGGTTCGGATGCCTGCACCCCCACCAAACCATTTAGGGGACCTGTATGAATATGCTCATTTTATAGGGAACGAATTTGGAATTTTCGGTTGATGGACTGAGGGCTCCACCAAGCGCAGAAGGTTAAGCATCTCTCCCTGGAGAGCCCTCCCCTGCGGCCCCACGCGCACCACCCTCACGTGTGCAAGCGCAAAACCCAAGAGCCCCATCACCCCTTGGTGCTTCCTCACTCCATCACGGATCTCCCTCCCCGGCGCCCTGCCGTCGCCCCGCTTACCTGGGCCCAGGCACAGCAGCAGGAGCAGCGCCAGCGCGGTCAGGGCCAGGACGGTGGGCCGCGCGGAGGAGGCGCTCATGGCTGCAGCGGGAGGGCTGGAGGGAGACGCGCGCGCTTCGAGCCGCTGGACCAGAGGACTGCGCGAGTGGGGCCGAGGGTGCAGGCAGGCGGGCGCTCCCTACATTCCAGCCGGGGCGGGACCTGCCGGCAGGGCGCCGAGCCAACGGGCCGCGGGCCAAGCGGCCGCTCAGGAGCCCCCCGAGCCCCGGCCCCCTCCGCGGGGGCGCCGCCCTTTGGCCCCAAGGCCACGGAGGCGCGCGATGCCCGGGCCACCGAGGGCCGCCGACGACAGGGGAAAGGATGGGGAGATGTACCACGAGGTCCCAGCTCGGTTTCTCTCCCTCCTCCCCTCTCTGCGGGCCAGGCCCCGGGCTGCTCGCTTCCCCCGCCGCGCGAATGCTTGCCTTCCTCCCCATCTCGCTCCCTCCGGGCGCGAGGCCCTAAAGCCGCCTTGGAATTTCCTTCATTCCGGGCGTGGCGCTTAAAGACGCCTTTGGCGGTTCTGTGTTTTGTGCGATTTTGAAAGACTCTACAGTCCGGGTTCAAAACAGCGGTTCAGGAAGACGTCGCCCCCCAAACTACTCTGATAGAAAAGCCTTTCAGACACCAGGAACCTGGTGAACTCGGTAGGTGTTTGCAGGACAAATGGGTCCCTCTGTGGTCCCCGTAATCTGTGCACACCTAGAAGATGCTAAAGGGGGGCCACCTGGGGGGCTCAGTCATTAAGTGTCTGCCTTTGGCTCAGGTCATGATCCCAGGGTCCTGGATCCAGCCCCACATCAGGCTCCCTGCTCAATAGGGAGACTCCTCTCTCTCCTGTTCCCTCTGTTTGTGCTCTGTGTCCAATCAATCAATCAATCAATCAGTTGATCGATCAATAAAAAGAAGATGCTAAAGGGAGGTCCAGTGACACAGGAGAAGTCCCAGGCCCAAACTCAGAGGACACACTAAGGGGCAATGTGAGGTGGTGGAGGAAAACTAGGCCAAAGCTGACCCTCAAGCTGGTCACCTGCATTTACAAAATGGCCATGCCATTTCCCGTTAGCGGCCCTTCCCACCTAAGATCTGCTCTGGGCTCAGCTAGATTGCTCTTCTGCAGCTGGTTTCTCACTTTTTATACCTTCCCATGGTCAGCAGTGGCCAGCCTGCTGTAGGACTCGCTCTCCATGCCTTGCCGCTGGCCTTCCCCAGCAGGTAGGGAGAATGGAGCACCTTGACTCTGAGCACCGAGAGGCAGATTGCGGCCGAGGGAAGAGAATGTACGAAGCGTGTCACAGAATCAGGAGGACCGGTGCCAGAGAGAGCCCGAAGAGGAGGGTCACACACCTGAGGATTGTAGGGAAATGCTTGGGG
>PITA01026095.1:0-23212 GCA_004023965.1 Spilogale gracilis
AAAAAAAAAAAAAATGTGCTTAAGAGCTTAGGCAGACTCTGATTAGTATCTTAATTTTACACTTTCTAGCTGTGTAGCAAATATATTTCACCTTCAATTTTCTTATCTATAAAATGGAGATTCAGTTATTCAATTCATTCAAATATTTATTGAATGCCTACTACTTGAGTGGTGATAATTAGATATGATAATGCATGAAAAGTGTTTTAGCAAAATGTCTTGGACTTAAATGCTTGAAATATTAGTTATTATAACTGTTACTTTGTCAAGAAAAGAAAGGAAGATGCTGACAGAATTTTTTTATTCAAAAATGCTTTTAGAGATCTACTAGAGCTATCAATATAAAAATATATTCTCACAGTCTGAAATGCCATGAATAAAACATCAAATGTCTTTTTTTGAAGTGAAGACTATTTTTTTCATGGAACGTTGCAAGTGTTTTAAGTGTGTGGTGAATAACTTCGATTTAGTGGTTTTTAAAAAACTTCAGACCCTCTGCCTTAACATTTTAGTTTTTCAGTAATAGGCCTTATCAATCTATTTCACTACTCTTCACACACACATTTAGGTGGTTTATCTATCTATCTGTCTATCTATCCATCTATCTAGCTTTTAATTTAGATACTCAATTGTGAAACTTTGCTTTTTTGACCTTGATCATATTATTTGGTTCCTTCTTTCTCTGTCTGACTCCCTGTATGTGCCTCCCTTTACCTACTTATACAAATTTTACTCCTTCAAGGCCCAACAAGAAGCTCAACCTCTTCATGATGATTTGTTTACATATTTTATCCACCCTGATGATTCTCTGCCATGAGCTCCTACTGCATGGAATGGAGTTTTCTAGATTATTTTATGGAGGATCAATTTATCTTTCCAATTCAATCATATTCTTTGTCTTAGGACAAAGAGTATGTTTTATATTCCTTTTATATCAACTAGAGTATTTGGCACTGTGTTGGGCTCACAATCGACCTCTTATTAATTAAAATATAGATATTAAGTGGATGCTCCAAGTGATAGGATTATAGAATTATAAAATATTAGAGTTACATATACTTGTTTTAATACTTCTAGGTCACCTAGTAATTCTTATCTTTGACAGGTATGGAAATTGGGTCCCTAAGAATTTAAGAACTTCAGTGGATAGTCATTTTTTCTTTGAGATACTGCTACTACCTTCTTTTGCAGTGCTTGATGTTAATATTTGAGAACAACTGCAACCTTTTCTTATTTGTCACAAGGAAAGAGAGATTAGATTTCACCTAATTTTAGGCATTTATGGTTAAACATAGTGAAGTTCTTTCTCTCCCAGGGTCCAGATATAATACAATCTTTCATCTTTTGGTTCCTACAGTCAGCATGAGTGCACTTATTATGAACCCAATCTTAAAGGCACCATCTTGACTGAATAGAATTCAGGATTAAACATTTGGTCAGGTAATTTTATTTGTGCCTTTTTCAGTGGAGGAATTTTTTTTTTTTAAATTCTGCTTTATCTTTAAGGATGTGGGACTCGATGTGGGATCATGACCTGAGCCGAAGGCAGTCACTTAACCAACTGAGCCACCCAGGCGACCCAAAATCTTTTTTTTAGAGCGAAAAAATAATGTATTTCAAAAGTTGTCGTAAGAGTTTTAAAGATTGAAGTACAAAAGAGCTCTTTGTGGGCATTCTGTTTTCTTTGGTTTTAGAATGAATTTTTTCCTTATATAATATGATAAAAAGAAAATGGCTTTGAAAAATGTTATATAGGAAATAAAAGATTAAAAAGCATTTTTTCTTTTGAGACTATGCAGTGAGAGGTTTATTGTAACCCAGGAGAAATAGTACTGAACATGGGGCTTTTCAGCTCTGACAACCCCTGAGAAATTGTATGTATTGATATTATATATTGATCTCATTTTTCCACCTTTAAGGAAAAATAGCAAGATTAGCTTTATCTCAAAAGAATCTACCAGTCTACTGAAGAGATTATTCTGAGTGAAATAAGCCAAGTAGAGAAAGTCAAGTATCACATGGTTTCACTTACTTGTGGTGCATGAGGGGTAACCTGGAGGACAGTGGGAGAAGGAAAGTAAATGGGAAGTAGGGTAATCCAAGGAGAGAAACGAAACAACAGAGACTTTGGACATAGAAACAAAATGAGGGACTTAGAGGGAGGGGGGTGGAGGGATGGGAGAGCCTGGTGGTGGGTACTGGGGGCACCCAATGCATGGAGCACTGGGTGTGGGGAATGGGAAATGAATCTTGGAACACTGGTAAAAAACATTTAAGTAACAATAAAAAAAGAGTTAAAAAAAATCTACCAGTCTAGCACAATATTGGAATATGATAGACATTCAATAAATACTAGTTAAATTCAGTTTCAAATATAGATAAAAGTGACTCAACTTTCTAGATGAGGACAGTTTATTATAAGGAACTTCAGGTGAATGAGATATTTCAGCCTTGAACTTTATTCAAACTCCATGGCCCAATTTCTCTAACTAGTGAGTTTCTCTGCATGTGATCCTCTCTGTGGGACACCTTCACCTAACTTTGCTAATTTCTTCCATTCTTTAAAATTTAGGTCAGGGATAGTCTTCCCTGGGAAGCCTTTTAAGATAGACCTTGTGATCTTAATCCCTGACTGGGAGTTTGCGACCTTCCAATGGGCTACCACATCCCCCCGTGCTTACAACAACAAATCTCATAGCACATTCTGTACAAATGTGTGTTTACTTGCCAACAATGTCTTCTACACTCAACTGACTGTTGAGAGTAGGGATTATTTCTTAGGAACCTAATTGTGTTTGAAAATTCAACAAAAGATGAATGAATGAAGCTGTACAGGTACAGAAACACTTAGAAAAACTTGTCTTTGTTAAAGGGAGAAGAAAATGCAATCGAAAGCTGTTAACTCATTTTTCTCAAAGTTATTTCTAAGATAGTTCATATTGTGAGAGGTGGTTTGGCACAACAGAATTGATAAGAGTGGGTTAGATTTCTAAATTATTAAATATAAAAATAACTTGGGCCAGTTCATTATCTTTTGGAGCTTCAGTTTCTACATCTAAAAGTAGGTGAGTCATGGCTCATAGTAAATACTCCCTACATGTTATTTATAAGTAGGACATTAGACAATTCCTAGCAAATGAAAGCCAAAGGGATTTCATACACACACACACACACACACACACACACACAATTGTTTTTTTAAATCACTTAAAAAAAAAGATTTTGGGGCGCCTGGGTGGCTCAGTTGGTTCAGTGACTGCCTTCGGCTCAGGTCATGATCCCGGAGACCTGGGATCGAGTCCCACATTGGGCTGCCTGCTCAGCGGGAAGCCTGCTTCTCCCTCTCTCACTCCCCCTGCTTGTGTTCCCTCTCTGGCTGTGTTTCACTCTGTCAAATAAATAAAATATTAAAAAAAAAAGGATTTCATTTACTTATTTGACTCAGAGATGGAGAAAGAATAAGTAGGTAGAGTGGCAGGCAGAGGCAGAGGGAAAGGGAGAAGCAGGCTCTCTACTGAGCAGGGAACCTGATGTGGGGCTCAATCCCAGGACCCTGGGATCATGACCTGAGCTGAAGGCCTCCACTTAACCAACTGAGCCATGCAGGTGCCACTCTTTTATATATTTTAAAACATGCCATGAAACTTACCTTTTCCTTTATCAAGGACATTGCCAGGTGCAGTCCATGAAAGTTGAATGTGATCTTCCTTAAAGTTAGCTTCAAGGTCTGTGATTTTGCCAGGTGGGAACACATGAGTATGACTACCAGCAGGAGGAGCTCCTGATACAGTAAATGATCCTCCAGAGGTTAGTCGGTTGAAGTCCTCTACTTTAGCTTCTGACATGTCATCTTTGACTTCAGGCCTGGGTGGGTTCATTATAATTTTACCTACAAAGGAAGTAATTCTGTGACTTTTCGCAATGCCATGTCTATTCTTTATCTTGTAATCTCGTCTTGCAACTATAGATGGGTTAATATTGATTGACTATAGACACTGAACAAGTAATAGCTTTTAGTGAAAAAAAGCTTGTTTTATTGATATCATTTTAAAATTGTTAAGACATTATGCAATGTTAGAACTATATATTAACATACCTGTCTTTATTACTTAACTGTAAATTCTTTGAGGACAAGTATGGTGTCTTATTTATCTTTTTAGCTACAGCATCTGGCACAATGCTTGCCATGTAGGGAGATGCTCAGTAATTTTTTTAAAAAGATTTTATTTATTCATTTGACAGAGAGAGAGAGAGCATAAGCAGGGAGAGTGGCAGGTAGAGAGAGAGGGAGAAGCAACTTCCCTGATGTGGGGCTTGATCCCAGAATCCATGACCAGAGCTGAAGACAAATGCTTAACCGACTGAGCCACCCAAGTGTCCCAGTAATTTTCTTTTAATGCATATTAAATGAACTGAGGGGGATGTAAACAAAACATGTTGGAAGCAATGTCCTGTGCTAGGTCTTTTAACATAAATATGGCTTTTAAATATATAGATAATTATATAACTGTATACTTATATTTTCCATAGTACATAATATTTTTAGTGCTTACCACATGTATCTTACCTAAACAGACGACACATTTCTATCTTAATGCCACTTACCATTCTCAACATAGCCTGGTATATAAAGAGCTTTGTTCTGTTGTCTTAAACTTAGTCTAGCGATATTGTTTCTTGCCTGAGCATGTACTCTTAAACTGTATCTACCATTTCCATGGTATTCTGTAAAATATCTTGAGTAGATGCCATCATTCTTCACAGTATCAGCACCTAGATATTGTAATATAATAATTAGCCATTCAACATAGTAAAAGTGACAGTCCTAAGCACTGTTCATGAGCACTAGTGTTGGCAATCATTTTGGGAGTGAGTATAGCACAGTGGTTTAAGTATAGGAACCTTGGAATCAGACTGCTTGGGTTCAGAGCCTGGTCTGGCTACTTGCTAATCTTTGACCTTGTAAAAGTAATTCATGGTAAACATTCCATTAACATTAGCTATTATTATTTCATATAGAAATCTTAACAAAATAAGGAAATGTTATTAAACTGGAAGAAGCATATACAAAACACAGTAATGAAAATAGGGAAAAATTTAATTTCCATGAGGAAAGTAAAATTGCTCATAAAATTTAAAGATAAATGTGCTCATATCTATGTGTAGTTAAGATAGAAGAATAAAAAGTATTAAAAACATAAAAATAAAATTTGATTTACTTAAAAATTGATTCACTCACATATGTAGGAAATATTGATTTCTAAGTTATGTGACTACAGTAGGATTTTAGGTTCAGTGGAAGTTGATGCAGGTTCTAATTACCTGCACCATTGTCCCAGAGCTCCAGTACCACTTGATGTCCATCTTCGGTTTCTATAGTGGCTGTTACGTTGATTCCCAGAACAGGCAAAAACCCTTGACTGACTTGTGCATAAACAATCATTGGGCTAGGGTAATGTGTTGTACTTTGGCTCATGTGAGCGGTTGCAATTACTGGCAGTGTGATAGGACTTCTTGCTCGAGTAGTCACTGTCATAGTTAGCGTTTGAGAGTTGGTATGTTTATTTAGAAGACTGTAAGTCCAAGTACCTGTCTGAAAATCCAACATATCTATTTGAGAGTTTTTGTAATACTTTCCTATTCTTGTTTGGAATACAAAATTATTTAGAAATTTAAGCAGAGTAACAGTAATGATTTTTAATATTCAACTTCATAAGCTAGTAAATAGCATGGATACAAGTTGCTATTCTACTTGGCTTCTTTTTTTTAAAGATTTATTTATTTTGAGAGAGCATGAGAGTAAAAGAGGGAGTGAGTGGGGTGAGATGGTGGTGTGGGGAGGGGCAAAGGGAAAGGCAGAGGGAAAGAGAGTCTTAGACTCCATACTGAGCACAGAGCCTGACTCAGGGCTCCATCTGAGGATCTCAAAATCACGACCTGAGCCAAAACCAAGAGCTGGACATTTACCACTCAGATACCCCTTAGCTTCTTTTTTGTGACAGATGATTGTTGCTATTTTAATATTGACAGTATAGTAGAAGTTACCTTCATTTTTTCCCCCTCAAAGTTGATTGATAAATCACGGAGAAAATAAAAGAATATTCTTACCTCTGCAATACCCGGTATTCGAAGACGGGCAGACCGAATATTTAGTTTATCTACTTTGAAATCTGAGGTTTCATATTTTTTTCCTTTTGGATCTTGAAGAAGAATTTCGGGCTTTTGTATTGTCCATGTGACAACAAAGAAAGTGTCATTTCCAATTGTACTATCCACAGGTACTGTACCATTTATCCATTTCCTTCCTGTAATACTCAAGGCTTTACTTTCTAACTGTTACATAAATAAAACAAAGAACAGAAAGAACAAATTTGTAATTATAGTTAATAAAATTTTGAAACTTTGTCATTTCAGAGTAATTCTAAATTTATGTCTAAGACTTTTTTTTTTTTTTTAAAGATTTTCTTTATTTGACAGAGAAACACAGCTAGAGAGGGAACATAAGCAGAGGGAGTGAGAGAGGGAGAAGCAGGCTCCCCACTGAGCAGGGAGCCCAATGTGGGGCTAGATCCAGGGACTCTGGGATCATGACCTGAGCCTAATGCAGACGCTTAATGACTGAGCCACCCAGACGCCCCTATATCTGAGATTTCAATGAAATAAGAATTATTTGGAAGAATTTTGCAAATAAAAGCATTTATAATTATAAATAATGAAATTAGAAGAGAAGATGGCTATAAGTGTCACAGAAAAGCAACTTCAGTAAGAATGTTTTTTCAATAGGAAATATTTTCAGGCAAAAGTTATTTGTTAGAGAAAAAAAAAACGACTATTTAGGATAAAGGACATTTATTACAAATGTGAAACAGCAAATAATTTTTCTGAGATACCAACCTGAATAGCCTGCTGAGTGATGCTGCCGCTTCTAGATGAAATCCTACTGAAAGCATCAGCAAGGCCATTTATGTCTTTATTAACAAAAAAACGATGTCCTCCTAAAATGGAATTGTATTTACTTTTATAATAGTGATTTTAATTGGGAAAATCATATTAGTTCTTCTGCTTTTATCAATATAAATTTAGAGAAAACTTAAAGAACTGGCGAAATATTATTGCTTTTATAACAATCATTAGAGTAAGGGCCTGCCACATTAGTAAATCTGATCTAATCACTAAATGCTGTTATAAAAATGAAATTTAAGACAGTTTTCTGAATGAGCTGCTTATTTTTAGTTGTGTCTAAGATATACCAAAACAATTTAGAGAATACCAGTTTAGAATTAAGTAAAAATTAAGTGAGAAAATAAATAATATAGGAGTTAACAAAGAAATTACACAGGAGTAAGGAATGGAAAAGGATGGGGACACCTGACTCTTGATTTGGTTGAGGTCATAATCTCAGGGTCGTGAGCTCCCCCTTCCATGGGCTCTGCTGCTGGGCATGGAACCGGCTTAAGATTCTCTCTCTCCCTCTCTCTCTGCACCCCCTACCTTGTGCATGTGCGTGTGCATGTGTGCACACACACATACTCCCCTGCACACACTCTTTCTCAAAAAAAAATTAGAAAACAATGGAAAAGGATGGATTGTTGGGGGCAAGAACTGGTAATCAGGACTTTACAGTCTTGGGCAAGTCATTTGTACTCTGTAGGTTTCCATTTCTTCATGAATTAGGGCTATCTGAATCTTGACTATAGGATTGAACAGGACAAATATGAACAAAAGCTTTGGAATTGCAGTTGAGGAAGTCATTGACAGCCATGGAGAAAGAATTTTCAATTTGGTGGTATTGGTGAGAAATGAATGAAGACAGAGAATATTGATTAATATTAGAAGAAGCTGGTATAGATAGAAATGCAGAGATATGGGGGTGGGGAAGAGGAAAGATTAATTTGGAGGACAAGGACAAGGGAAAGACAAAGGTTAAATTTTAGGATAGGTAATTTATGAGCAGTGTTGTAGTTTAAGGGGAAAGAGCCCTGGGAATGGGAGAGACTGAAGATATATTTTCTATTCAGGCTATATTCCAAGGGTTTACCTGTCATATTTGACAGGGTCTCCAGTTCTTTGGCAGCAGAGGGTCCCAGAGCAATGGTGTGGATGACTGCACCACTTTGCTTTACCTCCTCAAAGCATGAACTTATTTCATTATCCTCTCCATCTGTTAGTAATATGATTTCAGAACCAGAAGTATTTTGGTTACTGTGGATAATTGCCTGGTAGTGAAAAATCAGATTATTAGTATTATTAGTACAGAATATCATACCTCAATAAATTTAAAATAAGAATAAGCCTACTCTTTAGTCTTGGAGAAATCTTTAGACCTATGCATCCGAGTAAGCAAAAGGAAACTGTATTGTCATTGCAGGCTGAGTTGGCATAGAAATGAGTATAATGTACAGTGGTCTTGTAGGTTTTCAAAGACAGTGTGTTAACAGTGCTTCTAATCCTTTCAGATATATTGAAGCTACCCAAGAGAGGAGAATAAAACACTTAGAACAATGCCTAGCAAATAGTAAGTACTAAGTGAATGTTAGTTATTATTATTTTTAAAAGGTTTTATTTGTTATTTGACAGAGAGAGAGAGAGAGAGAGAGAGAGAGAGAGAGAGAGAGAGAGAAAGAGAACACAAGCAGGAGGAGCAGCAGAGTTAAGGAAGAAACAGACTCCCCACTGACCAGGGACCCCGATGCAGGGCTTGATCCCGGACCCCAGGATCATGAACTGAGCCAAAGGCAGATGCTTAACTGACTGAGCCACCCAGGCCCCCCAATGTTAGTTGTTATTATTATTCCAGGAGATGCTTGAGGTAGAAGCAAATGATCCAGGCAGTTCCGGCACCATACTAGACAACATTTGCAAAGTCATGACTAAAGGGAGGGGTGCAAAGTTAAATAATGTGCCTTTTTATGTATTTTGGTTGATCCTTGAAGAATCTGATGATATTCTGGAAAAAACACTGACCTGCCATAAAGTAGGAAGTTCATAAATTTATCAAGTATTATAATTTTGTCTTTTGCTGACTTCTATCAAGAGTATTGGCTAAAAATCTTTAGTCAGACAAATTGAGAATAAATTCTGCCTCTGCCATTTGCTAAGTAGAACATCTAGCATTTAGTTCCCCATCCCTACCATATGTAATAGAGTTCTATAAATAGTGCAGTGTAGTGGTTAGCTTTTTGGATTTTGGAATAAGAAAGACAAGGCTTTGAATCCTACCTAGATTTGCTGGTAACTGACTATATGATCTTAAGAATGGTATTTAATTACTCTGAACTTTAGTTTACTTATGTACAAAATGGGCATAATGGTAATACCTTACTTAAAAAGTAATGGTAAGGATAAATAAGATCACACATGTATTTGACATAGGCAATAATGTAGTGTATGCTCAATACATTTTTTTGTTTGATAGGTTATTTGGTGTTATGATGGTGATTATGTAAGTAAAATGCTGTATATTGCTATGGTTTCATTTTACAAGTAATTAAGAGGTGTTTATAACTTTGAGTGTGACTTAATATAATCTGTTCAGCAATAGACCCTGTGGTCAAAATATCCATAGATATATATCAAAATATATTAAGAAAAACATACAAACTAACATGTTCAAACATTAAGACACAGTCCCAAGATATAATACTATATTTTAGGAGTGAATAGACATATGTAAGAATTATGTTTATTATAATAGCAGTCCTTTCTTGAACACTTAACTTATCTTAGATAATTCTCATAATTAAATGAGATAGGTACTGTTGTTTTCCACATTCCCTTAGTTGGATAAACTGAGACTTTCTGAGTTGATAACTTAGCCAAGGCCATGTAACTAATAAATAATAGAGCCAGAATCCCAGGTTTGCCTGAATCCAGAGCCTGTGTACTTCTCTAAACCAATATGCTTTCTAAAAAATAGACTCCATGAGAAAGCTAAGAGATGGTATTAATTAGTGGCCTGGGAAAGGGTAATAATCTCTACTTTTTTAGCTGGAGCAAAGGGAGAGTCAGTGAAGGAAAGCAGTTTTCTGTTTTTGTGACTTAAAAAATGACAATAAATAAGCTTAAACAGAGGTTATCTTAGGTTGGAAGAAATTCAAATGCATACCATAAGGCAGATTAATATAGTGCTATAAAATTACTCACAATATTTTATTTCACAATTTTTATTTCATTAAACTTCCACCTGTTTGTCTTGGGGTTTGGTACTAAACTGCTTAAGGAACTATCTTTGTGATTTTTAATTGTCAATTTAACTTGATGAACTAGGGTTTTCTTTACAAGAGAAATAGTGATAATTTCCCTCTTCCACAGTCCCCTCACCCGCAACGTTGTTTACTAATAGTAGTTCAGATGTTGGGAGTGACAAAGAAGTGGTAAGCTCCTCAGTAGAATTACAGTGATTAAGTGCATGGTGGATTTTTCTTCCCTTGGTTAACCATTCCCCAATGCAACTCAGTATCTCAAGAGTACATTGGTGGAATAACCACACTCAGAGAGACTGTCCAGCTATAAAGAACAGACAGTTAGGGGAGTGCTTTAAAAAATATACTATTTAGATAAGCGACCTATGAACTCATGACCCTTTTTCAAAGACAGTGGGATAAAAATAAAAGCAATGGTAAGTGGCAAATGATATTTAGAAAAACATTTTTATTTTACCTGGAATCCTGTTCTGAGACCACTGCAAATTGAAGTTCCACCACCAGCTTCTTGAGGCAGGTTTGAAGTGATCTTTTCGTAAGCATTATCACCAGTTATTTCTGTTAGGTAGTTTTGGGTCGTAGCAAAACTTTCAAATGTGACCATCCCAACCAAAGATCCCTTTTCAATAATTTGAATCAAGTATAGTTCTACTGCTTGATTCATTCGAAAGAGACGGTCTTCCTGTAAGAAAAAGATGTCTGAACAATTCCTGAGTCTCCTCATCTTGACAGACTGGTGAAAGACAAAGTTGTTCATGGGCCAGAGATCTTGATAGTAATTAATTACTGTATTTTAGAGTTTAACCCCTTTATTTTATTAAAAAGAAATAATATTAAAAAATTGAAACATCAGTCATGTTATTCTTAGTAAAACCTTAAAAATCTATGCCTTTTTATTTAACAGTTTTATATTCTGGAATTTCTGCTAAGAAAATAATTAAAAAATGTATACAAAAATGTTCATTGCCCCACAATTTTTAAATTTTTTATATTTTTAAAATTTTTATTGTTATTTTTTCCATAACTTAACACCCTCTCCCTCCCCCCACCCCCCAGCAACCCTCAGTTTGTTTCCTAGGATTAAGAGTCTCTTATGGTTTGTCTCCCTCCCGGGTCCCATCTTGTTTCATTTTTTTCCCTCCCTACCACCCATGACCCCTCGCCCTCCCCCTCAAATTCCTCATATCAGAGAGACATATGATAATTGTCTTTTTCTGATTGACTTATTTCGCTCAGCGTAATACCCTCCACATCATTGCAAATGGCAGGATTTCATTCTTTTTGATGGCTGCATAGTTTACCATTGTATGTATGTCTACATACCACATCTTCTTTATCCATTCATATGTTGATGGACATCTAGTTTCTTTCCATAGTTTGGCTATTGTGGGCATTGCTGATATAAAAATTTGGGTGCATGTGCCCCTTCAGATCACTACATTTGTGTCTTTATTTTTTATTCTTTTATTTTTTAAAGATTTTATTTATTTGACAGAGAGAAACACAGCCAGAGAGGAGACACAAGCAGGGGGAGTGAGAGAGGGAGAAGCAGGCTTCCTGTCGAGCAGGGAGCCCGATGTGGGACTCGATCCCAGGTCTCCAGGATCATGACCTGAGCCAAAGGCAGTCGCTTAACCAACTGAGCCACCCAGGTGCCCCATACATTTGTATCTTTAGAGTAAATACCCAGTAGAGCAGCATAATTTTTATAACAAGTTGAAAACTCTAAAATATCCAATAACAGGAGGCTGACTAAATTATGGTAAGTGCATATGATATAATCATTAAAATTATATCATGAAATAATTTTTTCCCAAAGACAGTGTTTAAGTAAAAAAATCATGCTATATAATATTATAGAAACTATAATCATATTTTCAAGGAGGAAAAACAAATACACAAAGAGAAAAAAAGATTGAAATATCATATGCTCAATGGTGGAATTATGGATAAATATTTTTTGTTCAGTTATAGTATTTCTAGCTTTTTAGAACTAAAAGTTAAAGAATAAACATGATCCATAGTCCAATCATCTTAATATAACAGTTATTTTTTATTTTAGTGTATTATCTTCTAGTTCTTGTCCATATAGAATCATGGTACTAAAAGTTATTCGAGTAATCATAATACATTTTAGTTAGCTTAATAGAATTAAACCTAAGACTAAATTATACTTCTAATAACTTAACTACTTAATTTAAGAGAGCTAACAAATAAATGTCTTACCGAGCTCATGCTTCCAGATTTATCAAGTACCAAACAGACAACTCGCTGTTTGGCCTTCAGCAATGAAAATGTAGGATGAGGTGGTGGGTCTGTTCCTTGCATGGGAGATGCATTCCGAAAATCATCAGAGTCCATAATTACATCCCATGTGCTTCTGCTACTACACATTTTGTTTTGTAGGTTTGGAGCTTCTGTATTGTGAGTTTCTGCTGTACAAAATTCAGTTACCTGGAAAAAAATCAATCAGAAGACACTATTACAATAATTGGTGGGCATTTTCCTTTCCAGATATGCAGCTGGCTCCCATGTATATCCTCCACAGATTTTATCTCCTGACAATTAAAAATTATTTCATAATTTAACAATCTCACATCCATTTGGCATACCTCAGTAGAGAGGAAGCAAGGTGAAACCATCGTTGCAAAGTTATTTGTTGATTCTTTTAGGTATAGGGAGATCATGGCAGCTGGGGGGAGCATGTGGATGGTACAACTGCTTAACTTAACTTATTTTCCCTTCTGGACTCTTGGGTGATTCAAGCTTGAATTAAGTTTAGTGGAAAAGGGACTGGATTTGTAGTAATTTCTAGCTGCCCTTTAAAAGTGGGATAAAGAATATGACCTTCTTTAATTGCCTAAGTGTTTTCTGTATCTTTATAGTTGACAAAAAAACTTGAGAAGAGATATTCTTTCTTTCTTTCTTTCTTTCTTTCTTTCTTTCTTTCTTTCTTTCTTTCTTTCTTTCTATCATCTATCTATCTATCTATCTATCTATCATCTATCATCTATCTATCATCTATCTATCTAAGAGAGAGAGAGTAAAAGTGAGGTGGAGAGGCAGAGGGAGAAGGAGAAGCAGACTTCCTGCTGAGCAGGCAACAGTGGGCTCAATCCCACAGAGGACTTGATTCCAGGACTGTGGGATCATGATCTGAGCCAAAGGCAGATGCTTAACCTAGGCTCCCCGAAGAACAGGTATTTTAACAAGCTGGATTACTTTTGGTTCTAGTGAATTCTGACATAAAATAATACTTCTGAGAAAGTAATGAAAATGTAGGGATAAAATGAGGACATGTGATTGCTGCTCTTTCAGTTGCAAATGGTGAGTTGTTCTGCCAAATGATGTTAGTTCTGCCAAATGATGTTTCCTTACTATAGAATCTGTGAAAATTCTGCAAGTTTTGAAAACTGAGTAACTTGGAAAAAAGCTCCTATAAACTCATATGGCATTCAAGAAGGAATTCATCTTGTAGTAAGCCTCCACTTATTTGAAATATATTTTTTAAAGATTTTATTTATTTATTAAGGAGAGAGTATGTGCGTTCCCTCTACGTGCATAGGGGGAGGGGCAGAGGGAGAGCGAGAATCCTCAAGCCGGCTCCTCGCTTAGCACAGAATCAACCTGGGGCTCTGTCCCAGGACTCTGAGATCATGACCTAAATCAAGAGTTGGATGTTTAACTGACTGAGCCACCCAGGCACCCCGATAAATATTTTTATAAATGGTATTGCATATTTAAAAATGCCCTCCCAATACAAAGTATCCAGATGTAAGCTCAAATTTAGAACTAAGTTTTAAGATTTTGTTTTTCTTCGAACGTGGATGATTAACATTGACTTTAGAACGATTGACATATCCCAGAAGGGGTTCATTCATACAGTTTCAATCAAAGTGATGATTCATAATCAAGTCTTGCTGATATGAAATATGCACCAAATCTGGTCCTTCTTCCCCTGCCACTGCCACCGCCTTTATTCAGAGACTTCAGGTCTCTGATATGCCTATTGCTGTACTTTCTGACTGGTCTCTCTGCCTCCTGTCATCTCAGTCCATTTTCCTTCTCACTGTTAGTACAATTATCTTCCTGAAAGAATTAAACTGATCATGTCACCAGTCTGAAGCTGTTAAGATAAAATCCAATCACCTTAGCTTTGTAGGTCCCAGTTTGTTCTTTCAGTCTCTTTTCCTGCTACTTGCTCTTACCATCCTCTGTTTATACCACACTGATTTTTTTTTCCTGTTCTTAGACTATGCTAGAAATTTTCACAAGGGTCTTTGCTAACTCAAATGGGAAAAGAGACAGGAAATCTTGTGCAAATTAGAAAAAGGTGACCTGTTCTCAAGTTTTTTGTTTGTTTTGTTTCTTTTTTTTTACTGCTATTTACCTGACAATTGTCCTAATAAATATTAAAATTTTTAGTGACCATGATACAGATAATTTGGGCAGTGCTCAACTTGTACAGTCATGAATGGCATCCCTGCACTTTTCCCTACTCTTTGATTTTATAAACTGTTTTTTTGTTGTTGATTTTTGTTTTTGTTTTTAACTTAAAATTGCCCTTCCTATTCCTGCTTTGGCAAGTTCATAGGCATTCCTTTTCATGTGTAATTTTTTTCATCTCTTTAGAAACAATTTCCTGGGCACCTGGGTGGCTCAGTTGGTTAAGCGACTGCCTTCGGCTCAGGTCATGAACCCGGAGACCCAGGATCAGAGTCCCGCATCCGGCTCCCTGCTCGGCGGGAAGCCTGCTTCTCCCTCTCTCACTCCCCCTGCTTGTGTTCCCTCTCTCACTGTGTTTCTCTCTGTCAAATAAATAAAAAAAAAATCTTAAAAAAATTAAAAAAAAAAAAAAGAAACAATTTCCTGACCACCAGGTGGAGATGTTGGCTGTACTCCCATCGCACTTGGTTTATATCTCTTTGTACTTTGTATTCATATATATTTTTTATTTCTCTACCCTTCTAACTAAACTGAGTGTGTCAAGAACAGTTATCTTTAATTATTTCTGTATTTCCAGCTTAGTGCTGAGCATGAAGTGGAAATAATGAAGTTGAAGGGAAGGAAATCATGGCATTGAACATTTGGTATTTCAGGTCATATCTCCCCTGGGTGAGCCGATGCCCTGGGTAGTGCAAATGCTATGCAGTTTATTTTATCTGTGTTATGACAATTAGAAGCTAGTGTTATTCTGGACAGGATGTTCAGTATTTATCTCAGAGACATGGCTTATATAACTATTTCCACCCATATTTCAGCTATATGATCTTCTTCATTGTTATTCGTCTCTCTGATAGGCAGCATGAGTTATTTCCTGACAGTGAGATGTTTTGGGGATTTATATAGCTTGGTATAGACACTACAAATTCCAATTATCCTCTCGTGTCACATGATCGGATACCTACTTGGATGTTGAATTCTCATCCAGATTCAGCAGGTTAAAGTGAACTTTCTTGACTCATGTTTCAACTATTTCTAGAAGGGAACTTTTTTGGACTGGAAAACAACTTCTACTTAAATATTGAATTAGGTTCTTTTAAGAGTTTTAGCAAATACTAAGTCTGTATTTTGATTCAAGTTCTTCATCATTAATACCTTAAGCTCTAAAAAATTTTAAATTTTATTGGAAATAATAAGCATTTACAAACCTCTACCCAAAGAAGTATTTGTTGCTAGTGATTTGGCATATAGAATATTGCTTCTTTTAAATAAGATAGTCTTACTATCTAGAGGTAGTATCCTTTATTTCAATTTGTTTTGATGACTTTCATATTTATTATTATTATTATTATAGATTTTATTTATTTGACAGAGAAAGAAACAGTTAGAGAGGGAACACAATCAGGGGGAGTGAGAGAGGGAGAAGCAGGCTTTCTGCCAAGCAGGGAGCCCGATGTGGGGCTCGATCCTGGTGCTCTGGGATCATGAGCTGAGCGGAAAGCAGACGCTTAACGACTGAGCCTCCCAGGCGTCCCAATTTTCATATTTAAAAATTGTTTTTTTTTAAAAGATTTTATTTATTTGACAGAGAGAAACACAGCCAGAGGGGGAACACAAGCAAGGGGAGTGAGAGAGGGAGGAGCAGGCCTCCCGCCGAGCATGGAGTCTGATGTGGGACTCGATCCTGGGTCTCTGGGATCATGACCTGAGCCAAAGGCAGTCGCCCAACCAACTGAGCCACCCAGGCGCCCTAAAAATCTTTTTTACATGCTTAGAAACCCTAATTAGGTAATTACAATATGTATTAATTAAGATTGGTTTTATCCAGGGAAAGAGACAATTAACTATTATCCAAATATTTTATAAAATTTAAAAACTAAAACTTTAAAGTTTATTTTGTACTCATCTTGTACTAAGCACTGTGATCATACTTTACTCCTACTCTCTTGTGAACCTAACTACAATAATCTGTGAAGTATAATAATTTCCATTTGTGAGATGAGAGAACTTAATCTCAGATTTAGCAGTTTGCTTGTAGAGACACAGTTTGAAAATGACAGACTCAGTTTTGATACCAAGTCTCCTGACTCTAAGACACCTGTTTTTATCCACTCAATTTTATACATTGAAAACAGGTATTTCAGGTCAAACATTAGCTTAAAAACTTGAATTATTGTATTATTATTTCATAATTGTTGAGACTGGTAATTGTGAGCTTTCCCCTTGTTTGTTGTGTAGAAACAGAGCCATGTATGTTTTCACAGTATCCATTTGCAGTAGCTTGATGGACTTCAGTGTGAAGTCACTAGAAAATCTAGAAGGTCAGTCAGTACTTTTCCAAAGCTGTAGAATGAATTACTTTGGAAGAGTAGTATGATTAACACTTAGAAAAGAGAATTAAAAGTGAGGTTGTAGTTTTAGAACGACACAAATCTACAGAAGTCAAATGAGGGAAGAGATGTTGTAAGAAATTATGTGACGTCAGTGAAAAGGGTGCAATTCTACTTCTGAAGAAAAGAAACCAGTTTATTAAAAAGAAGGTGGAATCTTTTCCAGACACACCTTGACACAGGCTGGAGAAAATGGCTTTTAGTTAATTGTTTGAGTAATCCCCTTCATTTCTTTTGCTATGCACAATTAATTTCATAGTTGAAAATACAGCTTCCCTCGTTAGTTTTTTCTGAACTGTTCCTTTGTGAAACTAGAAAAAGAAGGTACTTACAGAATCAAGACTTTGCATAAACATTATGGAATCCCTTGCAGTCTGGAATTTTTCTGGAATAAATGTACACTTTGCTTCATACAGCCCTGTCTTTGAGTCACGCCTGCATGGCCTTGTTATACAGCTGCTTCCTTGACACTCCTTGAAAACCACATTAATGCCAGTAATATGAGTTGAACATCTATGATGAAAAAATTAAATTACACTTATATATGAAGACCAGAAATCATGAGAAAAGACTAACATCCTACAATCTTTCCCTTAATGATAATTGCTACAGATCAGGGCAAATATTTCATTTTGACAACAGTTGTCACAGTCCTGCCTCTACTTAGAGTTGATGTCAATAAGAACAGCCATGCCGGTTTATTGTTATAAACATTCATTGCTCACTAATGTAATTAATAAATCTATTATCGTTGTGACCTTGAACTAAAGATGATTCCTAAGCTATAGGGATGTTGTGAAGATAAAATGAGTTAAGAGATATGGAGGAGTTGTTTCCTAGTGGGGATGAGAGAGTCAACAAAATGCTGAAAATCCTCTTTGATTTCTGCGTATGTGATACAAACACATATATACCTATTGGTATGTAGATATAATGTATATACACATGTGTGTGTATACACACAAAACCATGGGTGATTTTGTGTTGATAGCATTTTGCAATTTACATTTTGAAAACCACTGAGCTAGATTGAAGGACGAAATAAAATAAACATTGCATGGAAATGCTTGTGCATTCAAACTCTTTAGTCTATATGATTAGTAAGATAATTGACAAGTCGCAGGCAAGGAATGGAGGGAGTTATGGGTAAAAGATTTTAAAGAATTCTGATTTATCTGTAAGGTTTATTTTGCATTAATATTAAGTTTCATATTAATCCACTTAGATAATTTTTTTTTTTGTATTGCAAGGATTAAAGGAGATGGTGATTCATATATTCCGAGAAGTTTAGCTCTAGGGAAAGCCTGAAAACTAAACTACACTGCCTCAAACAATGTGCCTGGCACACAGTAGGAGTTCATTAAATGTTATTTTAGATAATTGTGTTTATCAATATATCGCTTTTATGATTGCTAAGAAAGCATATTCATTTTCCATTAATTTATCAATGATTTGTTATTTGATACATACTTTGTTTAGCTGTTACTTTACTCTGTGCCAGACCCAAGTCTAGATGATTAAAAAACAAAAAAGGTCCTCAAGGATCTTAAAGTCTAGTGTGGAAAATAAAATTACACAGACCACTACTGCTGTGTGTGAGAGAAGGCCATGTGTATTGCTTTGGGAGCACTCTCACATCTAACACCAAATGGAGGGGGAGGAAAAAGATGCTTGGGGAACAGACATGTAAACTGAGTCTGGAAGAATGAACAAGCATTGTCTGGATAAGAGAGGTAGTGTGAGGAGGAGTTACATGGGGTGAGAGCCCTATTTGCATGAGACTCCACGGAGCTCAGTAGGGATAAAGTAAACAACATGGAGACCATGGGAAAAGGCATGTTTCTCTCACATCTTTATTCTCTAATATGTTTTTTTATTTCCAAGACTTGTTTCCAATTACACTGATTTCTATTGTTCTTTAATACTCTTTCAATGCTCCATATTTTAAAATCTCATCTATTAATAGGACCTGTCTAAATCTATACAGAAATATATTCATATTTAAGGAATATAATAATAAAATATTTATATTTTATATGTAATATAAAATGTAAAGTAATTATATTTCAAAAATCATTTACTCACTTATCCTTATGAAAAATACTTTTTTAAGCTTAAGCTTAAATGAAGAATAAAATATATTCAACATGAAGCTCTAGTACTTTAATTGATTTCAATGGAACAGATTCACCTTAAAGAGTGGAATCAAATAGAATAAAACACTGGGGAAAATAAATAAATAAAATGAAATAAAATATATGTTAGGAATGAATTCCAGTTCTCAGATATCTTAAGGCTTAGGCTTCAGCTTTTTCCATTCTTCTCTGACAATAACATATTTTAACATATTCCCCAAAATACTGAAATGAATCTCAATTCCTTGTTGACCTTGATTCCAAGGTAGAATCCACAGAAATATTTGGACATATACAGAGTGGGGCAAGTTAGATATTGCAATTAACTGTATGAACATTCAAACACTGAGATAACTCTTGTTTGCCGTGAAAATTTTGAAAACAAACTTGTTCAATACAATGATACCTTGTTGCTTCAATAGTGTTCCGTCTGGATATATAGAATGGCCGGTCCACATTATACTCATCAAATATTCCCCATCGGAGATGGGCCCACTCATGGACAAACACTCTGCCTATGAGAGAATATTGCCACTTATAAATCTGTATTTACAATATTTTAATACAATGTCCATATGTTTTATGTCTCCCTGCCCCAGATCCTTAGCTTAATTGAGTCAAAGAACTTAGGAAATTGAAACCTTTCTTTAGGTCAAAAATGTTGAAATGGGTTAGTATTTATTACTTTTTAAAAAATTTATTATTCTTACTATTTTTATAAATTTATTATTAAATACACACACAAAGAAATATAATTATGTTGAACATTACTATGTTTCTAGATAAAGATATTAATCAGTACTTCACTTTTTAAAAAAAATCCTTAAAAATACCATTAATCACAGTGTCATATTTGTTTCCATGGAAATAAAAATAGAAGCATAAAATAGATATCCCTACCTCGGGACCCATAAATAGGCAAATTATTAGTCAACAAGAAGTTTGGAGTAAAATGTATATATTGTCCTTTTTCCCCCACATTGTCCGTATTGAAGTGTATAGGGATCATCTCCATATTTTAGGTAAGGATTGGCAACTATAACATCTGCCTAAAAAGCAGAAGAATAAACCAAAACATCACAAGAGCGATAGAAACAAGAATTTCTTTTGTCTAAATTAAGACAAGTAATATTACTAATTTAATTACTGAAGTAGTAGCTAGGAATTGCTAAAAAATTATGAGTATTAATTTTTAGGAAGCACAGGAAGAAAAAAGCAGTGTAGGTGTTAGATAAAATACCCTACCTGGTCATATGATTCTTGTTTTGGCATTAAGTACTCAGATTTTGACTTCCAGGTCATTGGAATTAAAATGCTTACATTCCTGAAATAAACTCTTCGTTTGGTGGCATGAAATAGGTAGGTTGAAGCTTCAGTTACCATTTCCTGACAAAATACGGTAAAAATTTCGCAATGAAATGAGCATGAAATTGTATATATGAACAAGAAGAAGCAAATCTAAACTCCCTTTCCCCAAATATTTTAGCAAAGCCAAACTGAAAAAACAAGTTGAATTTTACTGTCTCTTTAGTCTGTAAACTTTCATTTGCATATGACCAAAAAAATCAACTCTATTTTTTTTACCGATCCAGACCTGCATTCGGTATTATGGGTTGGAGAGGGGAATGAGTTCTGGGTAAGATATAAAGGTGGTTAAGCATGGGAGTTTGTTGGCAAGTTGCCTATTTAATTAAACAGAGGTGTTTTTAATTAGGTTGAGAGTTTAAAGTTTTGTAGATTTTATACTTTTTAATTGAAAAATAAACCCACTTTGCTAGATTTAAGTTACTTTTTCATATGGGTGTGTCATAAAAGGCAAAGTTTTACCAAGCAGTAATGAAAATAAAAATATATAGGTCTCATTGGCTTCACATTCCAGTTTTACCACTTATTTTAAGACTGTATGAACCATTAGCTTCTCTCACTTATGCAACAAGGGTAATAATTTACCTCATAAGGATATTGACAAGAAGATCAAAGAAGATAGTATATATTAAAATGCCATATATAGTATTTTATTATAATAAATAACCCAAATAAAATTAAGAAGTAAATCAGCTTCAAAAATATGCAATATTTTCTTTAAAATCAAATACATCAGAGTTTGTTGTCAATTTTTCAGAGTTCTGCAAATATAAACAACTGAAAAAACATAATGAAGACCTCGGGCTTAAGTGTAGGCTAGCTATTTAAGCATTATAAAAATAACTTTACAAAGGTTAAATTTGAAAAAAATTTTCAATACCAGTGGGTGCCTGGGTGGCTCAGTCAGTTAAGCTCTGTCTTCAGCTCAGGTCAGGATCCCAGGGTCCTGGGATCAAGCCCCATATTGCACTCCCTGCCCAGCGGGGATCCTGCCCCTTTCTCTCCTTCTGTCTGCTGCTCCCCTTGCTTGTTCTCTCTCCCATTCACTCTCTGTCTCAAATAAAAAAATAAAATCTTAAAAAAAAAAGAAGAATTCTTCGGTAAGTCTCAGGTCTTTCTGTTAGCTTACTAAGTTGAAGAGACATTGTAGTTTGGCCTTTTTTTTTTTAAAGATTTTATTTATTTGACAGAGAGAAACACAGCCAGAAGGGGAACACAAGCAGGGGGAGTGAGAGAGGGAGAAGCAGGCTTCCTGCCGAGCAGAGAGCCCGATGTGGGACTCGATCCCGGATCTGCGGGATCATGACCTAAGCCGAAGCCAGTTGCTTAATCAACTGAGCCACCCAGGTGCCCCTGTAGTTTGGCCTTTTAATAATTTATTAGGGGAATAACAAATAATATGTGAGAAATCATACTTAAGCTAAGCAGATATTAATCTTGACAGTTTAGATATATACTACATAAATGATGAATACTGTCAAAACAATTTCAGAAAGTTGTAACTGTGTGAGCATGTGTATGTGTCTTGGCAGCATCGATGAAAAATTACTTATTGGAATAAAAATAAGTGCATAATAAAATTTTCTCTCTTACCTTTATGTTTTGAATGAGTTTTTCATCTTCTGGTACAGTAGGGTTAATTGCAATGACAATGCCATCATATCCATTGTTTTTCAAATTTACCATTGAGTTTTTCACTCCAGGCAAGAGATGTAAAGCTAGAAACAGGAGAGGATACAGGCTGAGCACCATTATTGCACATTACAATAAACCTTTTGGAAATGTAAGGAGAGTATTTATGTATCTCCTTAACTCAGGAATTTGAATCTAGATCAAAATATTTGCATAAACATAACATTATGAATTACTAAAATATTTTGATGAACTTCCTTATCTTACTTCCTTATCCTAAAGATTTAAGTTGTTAAATAGCAAAGAGAATTATGCTGAACACTTTTAACCTACTTTCTAAGACAGTTGAAGT
This sequence comes from Spilogale gracilis, assembly GCA_004023965.1. Classification (NCBI taxonomy): domain Eukaryota; kingdom Metazoa; phylum Chordata; class Mammalia; order Carnivora; family Mephitidae; genus Spilogale; species Spilogale gracilis. Next base: position 22,520 of record PITA01026095.1, read on the forward strand.
CCTAAGTACTCATTGAGTTGAGTAAGTCTTTAGATTGTATAGTTGTCATCCTCATCATGGTGGTTAGTCATCGTCATCATCATCAAGAGATTATCTAGTCCTGGGATATTTTCATAGAAAGGCACTTTTTGGAAGGATGAGGCACTGAAATAAAAAGCACCAGGAAAGAGCAGATGAAAAAGGTGTGTTTAAAAAACAAAACAAAACAAAACAAAACAAAAGACAAATGAAGGAACTGGAGTGTGAGTGGCAATGAATTAGGGTCAAAGATTTTCTTTAGGTGGGAGTAATAAAAAAACAATGGTCAGTTTTGGCCATTCTGACTGGTGTAAGGTGGTATCTTAGAGTGGTTTTGATTTGAATTTCCCTGATAGCTAGTGACGCTGAACATTTTTTCATGTGTCTGTTGGCCATTTGTATATCTTCTATGGAGAAGTGGCTCTTCATGTCTCTTGCCCATTTTTTGATGTGTTCATCTTCTTTTTGGGTGTTGAGTTTAAGTCAAGTATTGCATGGTTTCACTTACTTGTGGTGCATGAGGGGTAAACTGGAGGACAGTGGGAGAAGGAAAGTAAATGGGAACTAGGGTAATCTAGGGAGGGAAATGAAACAACAGAGACTTTGGGCACAGAAACAAACTGAGGGACTTGGAGGGAGGGGGGTGGAGGGATGGGAGAGCCTGGTGGTGGGTAC
>PITA01026096.1:0-23224 GCA_004023965.1 Spilogale gracilis
ACAGATGAATGGATAAAGAAGATGTGGTACATATATACAATGGAGTACTATGCCTCCATCAGAAAGGATGAATATCCAACTTTTGTAGCAACATGGACTGGACTGGAAGAGATTATGCTGAGTGAAATAAGCCAAGAAGAGAAAGTCAAGTATCGCATGGTTTCACTTACTTGTGGTGCATGAGGGGTAAACTGGAGGATAGAGGGAGAAGGAAAGTAAATGGGAACTAGGGTAATCTAGGGAGGTAAATGAAACAACAAAGACTTTGGACACAGAAACAAACTGGGGGACTTGGAGGGAGGGGGGTGGAGGGATGGGAGAGCCTGGTGGTGGGTACTGGGGACACCTAAAGTGTGGAGCACTGGGTGTGGGGAATGGGGAATGAATCTTGGAACACTGGGAAAAAAAAAACAAAAAACTCTTCACAGTGTAGGGATAGAGGGTACATACCTCAATATCATAAAAGCCACCTATGAAAAACCCACAATAAATATCATTCTTAACGGGGGAAAACTTAAAGCTTTTCCCCTAAGATCAAGAACACAGCAGGGCTGTCCACTATCACCACTGCTATTATGAGAAGCCCTAGCCTCAGCAATCAGACAACAAAAATAAATAAAAGTCACCCGAATCAGCAAAGAAGTCAAACTCTCACTCTTTGCAGATGATACGATACTTTATGTGGAAAACCCAAAAGACTCCACTCCAAAACTGTTAGAACTCATACAGGAATTCAATAAAGTGTCAGGATATAAAATCCACACACAGAAATCAGTTGTATTTCTATACACCAACAGCAAGACAGAAGAAAGAGAAATTAAGGAGTCGATTCCATTTACAATTGCACCCCAAACCATAAGATACCTAGGAAGAAACCCAACCAAAGAAGCAAAGAATCTGTACTCAGAAAACTATAAAGTACTCACGAAAGAAATTGAGGAAGACACAAAGAAATGGAAAAACATTCCATGCTTATGGATTGGAAGAACAAATATTGTGAAAATGTCTATGCTTCCTAGAGCAACCTACACATTTAATGAAATTCCTATCAAAATACCATCAATATTTTTCAAAGAAATGGAACAAATGATCCTAAAATTTATATGCAACCAGTAAAAATGCTGAATATCCAGAGGAATATTGTAAAAGAAAACCAAAGTTTGCAACATCACAATTCCAGACTTCAAGCTCTATTGCAAAGCTGTAATCAGGACAGTATGGTCTGGCACAAAAACAGACACATAGATCAGTTGAACAGAATACAGAGCCCAGAAATGGACCCTCAATTCTATGGTCAACTCATCTTCAAAAAAAGATAGTCTTTTCAACAAATGGTGTTGGGAAAATTGGACAGCCACATGCAGAAGAATGAAACTAGGCCATTTCCTTACACCACACACAAAAATAGACTCAAAATGGGTGAAGGTCCTCAATGTGAGATAGAAATCCATCAAAATCCTTGAGGAGAACACAGGCAGGAAACTCTTCAACATCGGCCATAGCAACTTCTGCCTAGAAACATGGCCAAAGGCAAGGGAAGCAAGGGCAAAAATGAACTATTGGGACTTCGTCAAGATCAAAAGCTTTTGCACAGCAAAGGAAACAGTCAACAAAACCAAAAGACAACAGACAGAATGGGAGAAGATATTTGCAAATAACATATCAGAGAAAGAGCTAGTATCCAAAATCTATAAAGAATTTATCAAACTCAACACCCAAAGAACAAAAAAACCCAAACAAACAAGAAATGGGCAGACAACATAAATAGACATTTCTATTCTATGAAGGAAGACATCCAAATGGCCAACAGACACATGAAAAGGTGCTCAACATCACTCAGCATCAGAGAAATACAAATAAAAACCACAGTATGATACCACCTCACAGCAGTCAGAATGGCTAAAATTAACAGGTCAGGAAATAACAGATGTTGGTGAGAATACAGGGAAAGGGGAACCCTCCTCCACTGTTGGTGGGAATGCAAGCTGGTGCAGTCACTCTGGAAAACAGTGGGGAGATTCCTCAGAAAGTTGAAAATAGAGCTACCCTACAACCCAGCAATCATCCTACTGGGTATTTACCCTAAAGATACAAATGTAGTGATCTAAAGGGACACATGCACCCGAATGTTTATAGCAGCAATGTCCACAATAGCCTAACTATGAAAGAACCTAGGTGTCCATCAACAGATAAATGGATAAAGTAAATGTGGTGTGTGTATGTGTGTGTGTGTGTGTGTGTGTGTGTGTGTGTGTGTGTGTGTGTGTGTGTACACACAGAGACACACACATATATACACCATGGAATACTATGCAGCCATCAACAAGAATGAAATCCTGCCATTTCCAACGATGTAAGTGGAACTGGAGGCTGTTATGCTGAGCTAAATAAGTCAGAGAAACACAATTATCATATGATCTCTCTGATGTGAGGAATTTGAGAGGCAGGGTGGGGAGTCATGGGCAGTAGGGAGGGAAAAAGTGAAACAAGTTGGGACTGGGGAGAGAGACAAACCATAGGAGACTCAATCTCAGGAAACAAACTGAGGATTGCTGGGTGGTTGGGGGAGAGGTATAGGGTAGGTGGGTTATGGATATTGGGGAGGGTATACACTATGGTGAGTGCTGTGAATTGTGTAAGACTGATGACTCCCAGATCTTTACCCCTGAAGCAAATAATACATCATAGGTTAATTTTTTTAAATAAAAGGAAATAAAGAAAGAAACTTATACGCTAAAAACTTAGGGCAGCACTTCATCCACTATGCCAAACTATTTTTTATACCTAACTACTTACAGGAATATTCCTGTATGTGAATGTTAGAATCATCACTCTTACCACTTATCTAAATAAATACATTTCTCCTTAGTAGGCTCTCACCAATATGTGAAACATTCAAATGCAATGTCATAGAGTTTCAGTTCAGGAAAACATGGATTCCTTTCATGCTCCAGAGTACTTTCTAGTAAATCAGGCTTCCTACAGTGAAGGAAGGAGAATCTTTGACCTTGGAATTCCTAGCATGTTCAGGCTTAAATTCACTAAGAAAGTCAGGATGCTTATGTTTTATTTGAACACCGGATGTCAATGCTGAGGCCAGTATTACAAGCTTGGAATAAAGTGTTGAAAGTCAATTTAACTGGTAAGGTATAATTAATTTAGGTTATAACTATAAAATTGAATACATCAGACTTCTTAGCCTCCCAGTAAAATGGATAAAAGATACCAAAAATATAACTGTCTACATTGAGTGGTTATAAAATCAGAATTTTTTGAGAAAACTGTTCAACTCAGCTGTATTTTTTTTCCTTTCATTCATTAAATGCATAGATCTATGTGGAGTACCTGCTGTTATACACTAGAGCTAAGTGCCTGGTGACAAAGCGCTGTGCTAGGGTTGAAGACACCCATAGGGAGCAAGTGGACTCATAGTTGGGGAAAGGAGAACCACAAAGTACATTCGAATATTGCATGATACACAGGGTAGAGTATTATCAGTGGGATATACCCTGGAGGCACCTACTCCACTAGGGAGAGCCAGACAACAACCACATAAGATTTCCTTGTGACAAGGAAGAGATGTGCATGGATTAGGGAAATATTTAGAAACTTGATTTGATTTTTAAGTGTAATATGAAACTAGTTTTAGCCTCACCAATGTGAGGGCACTGGGGAGTAAAGAGAGAAGTTAACAAAAAACTCTGAGACTTCATGATCATGGCTTTACAATGCCCTTTTCTTAAAAAATAAATGAGTTTAAAAAAATAAATGAGTTTAGTAAAATGGTAATGCATTTCTGGGCACCTGGGTGGCTCAGTAGGTTAAGCTTCTGCCTTCGGCTCAGGTCATGATCTCAGGGTCCTGGGATCAAGGCCCGCATCAGACTCTCTGTTGGGCGGAGAGCCTGCTTCCTCCTCTCTCTGCCTGCCTCTTTGCCTACTTGTGATCTCTCTCTCTCTCTGTCAAGAAAGTAAATAAAATCTTTTTAAAAAAATGGGTAATGGATTTCTTTGGGCTCAGAAACAAACTGAGGGTCTTGGAAGGGAGGAGGGTAGAGGGGATGGGGGAGCCTGGTGGTGGGTATCAAGGGCACATCTTGCATAGAGCACTGGGCATGGAGCATAAACAATGAATCTTGGAACACTGAAAAAAAATGTAATAAAAATAATAAAATAAAATAAAAAATGGAATGGATTTACTTTTACAAGATACATAAGTCTTTTTCTGAGGACTGCTGGCCTGCCTTACTTCTTTTTTTAAGATTTTATTTATTTATTTGGGAGGGAGAAAGAGCATGAGTAGGGAGAGAGTACAGAGGGAGAGGGAAAAGTAGACCCCTTGGTGAGCAGGGGATGAAGGGTTCAATCCCAAGACCCCCAAGATCATGACCTGAGCTGAAGCAGACATTTAACTGACTGAGCCACCCAGGCGCCCTTTAACTCTACTATCAAAAAATATATATAATTTGTTAAATGTCAAGATACAATCTGATTCAAAGTATTCCTTCACAAATATGTAATGAAGCTGCCAAATAGTATACAACAACATTTAATTGGGCAAATTAAATTAAAGAGAGAATAAAAATAAAAAAAGAAAAAGTAAGTGGTGGTAAGGGCCCAGAGAACTGACTTGAAATTTGTAGTTTTCCCTTTAAACTATAGCATTTTTTAGTTGAAATATCACAAATACTGGTAAATTTGAGAAATTCTTATCTTAATATTATACAAATGCATTACTCAGCATTTACCAGAAAGAAAATTAGAATTTTAGAAACTGAAAGTTCAAAAAATAAAATACTTAACTATAAAACTAACAAAATATGTACATTTGATGTTTGTTTTCCTAGGGGTGCCATAATAAAGTATCACAAACCAACTGGTTTAAACAACAGAAATGTATTGTCTTATAGTTCTAGAGGCTAGAAATCCGAGATCCATGTGTAGGCAAAGTTAATTCCCTCTGCTGCCTATGAGGGAGAAATCTGTTGCACACCTCTGTTCTGGCTTCTAGCGATTGATCACTGGCCTTGCTTGCCTCCTGCATACACTGACCTCTGCTTTCATCTTTCCTGGCATTCTCTGTGTGTGCTATATCCCAATTTCTCCTTTTTTGAGTACAACAATCATATTGAACTTGGGCCCATCCTAATGTTCTTATTTTAACTTGATTACCTCTCTAAAGGTTCTGTCTCCAAATAAGGTTACATTCTGAGGAAGTGGGGATTAGGACTTCAGTACTTGAACCCGAAAGATGATACATACCAATGCTGAAAACTACAAAGCACAAAGGAAATCTGTAACTGTAGGCACATACTGTGTTCATGGACTGGAAGACTCAATATATAGTAAGGGTGTCAATTCTCCCCAAATCAAGGTAGAGATATAACACAATTCCAATAAAAATACCAGCAGAAATTTTTATATATATAGGCAAGTATATTGTAAAATTTATACGAAAAAGCCAAAGAACTAGAACAACCAAAACAATTTCAAAAAGAATAAGGTTGAAGGACTCACACTACCCAATTTTAAGTTTTATCATAAAACTCTACTGATTAAGACTGTGTAGTACTTGTGATGGAACAGACATATAGATCAATGAAACAGAAGAGGATACAGAAATATAAATTTTTCCCAATGCTTTTAGATTTTTAAAAAAAGTATAAGGTAATTAAAAGAAGGAGGTACTCTTTCAACAGTGGTGTTGGAGTAATTCAACATTCATATGCCAAAATACAAATCTCAACCTAAATGACACACCTTATGGAAAAATTAATTCAGGAAGAATCACAAAGCTAAATGTCAAGTTCAAAACTACAAAACTTTTAGAAGAAAACATAGAAGAAAATTTTAGTAGGAAAGGGTATTCTTAGAAAAGACACCAAAAGTTCAACCCATAAAAGAAAAAAAGTTGATAAACTGGACATCATCAAAATTTTAAAGTTTTACTCTGCAAAAAAATACTGTTAAAAAAGGAATGATAATGGAGTGCCTGGGTAGCCCAGTTGGTTAAGCAACTGCCTTCGGCTCGGGTCATGATCCCGGAGTTCCGGGATCGAGCCCCGCGTCGGGCTCCCTGCTCTGTGGGAGGCCTGCTTCTTCCTCTCTCGCTTCCTCTGCTTGTGTTCCCTCTCTGGCTGTGTTTCTCTCTGTCAAATAAATAAATAAAATCTTTGAGAATAAAAAAAAGGAAAGATAAGATAGAAACTGTAAGAAAATATTTTTAAACCACATAATTGAAAAGACTTGTACCAAGAAATACATAATGAAATCTGAGAACTTGAGCACATTTTTAAATAGGCTGAAGATCTGAACAGACACTGAATAAAAGAGGATATATGTAAAGCAAACAAATGCAGAACTGTTGAATACTTTAATTTCTATTCTTTCCTCCCTTTATATGTTAATTATGCAAGCATTTTATTTCCACTTTATTTGTACTAATTTCTCCAAATTATTCAATATTTATCATGTTCATTTATAGCCAATATCTATTTAGATTTAAAGTCAAGTTTACAAAAAATAAAATAAAATAAAATAAAATAAAATAAAATAAAGTCAAGTTTACAAAGTTTATTTGTTCAACATTCTTACATCTTAGCCCTTTTCCCTAGGTTAAATTTCATTCTTGCTGCAGTAGATAGTTGTTTTATTTGTTTGGAAATGTTTTCCCCTAACTCCTGAATAGTTAGGAATTTAGTTAGACATATATTTCTAGGTTAATGGTTCATTTGTTTCACCATTTTGAAGACTCCATTGTCTTCTGGCTTTTTATTGTTATTGAAAGGTTTACAGTGTAGTCTAGTTGGAATTCTTTTATAGATAATCCTTTTCTTTATTGTTGCTTTTAAGATTTTTCATTTGGTCTTTGGTGTTTTGTAGTTTTAGTATGATGTCTTAGGTGTGAGAAAAAAAAATATTTATCACCCCTGGTGATCTGGGAAACAAAGGCAGAAGAGAAATTATTAAATTTCCTTACTACCTACAGTCCATTGACAAACCCTTGAAACAGGTAGAGTGACATTCTTCCAGGGACTCAACATTCAATGTTAATACTTTGCTAAGTGCAAAAGGCAACCTTAGCCTAACTCCTAGGATCCTGTAAGTCTACTTCAACATATAAAAATTCCTTTAGAAATTTCCTTTATCTCTAACCCCCCAAGAAATGTGTTGACAATCATCCCCCTAGCATATGACCCACCCATGTACATCTGAAGAGTCTCGTGACAGAGGTTTTATTAGATGGTAATAAATGACTTTTTCCCAACAATAGCTAGCCCCCTCAAGGACCTGGAAACCTTGCTTCTAAAATTCCTTAAAGACTTAGGCTATCCCTAACCCCCTCCCAACTTGGAAGTACAGAATGGGCCACTCCTCATGACCCCAGCGCAGCTCTTTCTGCCCACAGGTCTTATCTCCGTGCTTTAATGATATCACCTTTCTGCACCAAAGACATCTCAAGAATTCTTTCTTGGATCCTTGGCTTCAAACCCTAACATCTTTCTTATATCACTGAGATTCACTGTGGTCCTGAAAAACTTTATTATCTTATTATCTTTATTCATTTCTTCTGGAAGTCCTATTAGGCATAGATTGAATCTTTTTATTTTACCCTCCATTCCTCTTTTATAATTTCCAACCTATAACTCCCTTTGCTGTATCCTAGATAATTTCCTTAGACCTTTTAATTTCTTGTTTCACCTTTGCATAAAGCACAGACCATGGTTACCCATTCTAAAAGAGCTCTTTCATTCCGCCCAAAATCCAAGCCAAAAGAAAATGACAGATTTTTTCTATTCCCACTTTTACTGAAGTTGTAACCTTTTAAGAATCTTCACATTATGTGGAGATTTCAATTTTAACTGACCTCATTGGATAAGCCCAAATCCTAATCTGCTGTCTTCATTTGAGCAGCAATGAAGTCCTTATATTACAATTCCTACTATTCAATCTATCTCCCACCCCTATAACTGGTAGCTACAGCAACAGGCTTAGCAGGTACTTACACCCTGCAGAGAAAGCAGAAAGGTGAAAGAGCAAGTCACTGTAATAAACATTTCCACATTGTTACCCTTTTTCATTGGTTCATTTTGGGGCTGACCGCCTTATTCCTAGAACCTAGTGATTACCTTCCAGTGAGATCAGCCATACATTGAAATGTGTGTTAATTATTTCTTAGTTTTTCATAGTGGTAGGATTTTTGTGGTTTTTTTTAATTTTGTTTTTGTTCTCTAGAACAGTACTTCTCAACCATTTTTTCCTCAGGGCACATATTTTAAAACATTTATTTGACACTCTGGGGTTAAACAGAAGAGGCTAAATCTGGCTTTGCCACTTACCAGTCAAATGACCTTGGATGAGCTGCTTAATAGGTCCATACCTCACTTTCCCCATCTATAAAAATGGGCATAAGAGTAACTACCTCATAGTGTGGTTCTGAGAATTAAATGAATTAATATCGATCAAGTGCTTACAAAAGTGTCTGGCACTGATTATTTGTTATATAAACATTAAAATAAGAAGAAAATGTTAGTAGTCTTCTATTACATTAATATGTATATTTAAAGCAAAGCAATTCCATTTTGCTTTAAAATCTGGTGCCTCTTGTGTAGATGGAGGATTAACAAGAACTCCAAATATTTTTATTTTAAATCACTAGGTTAACACGCTTGAGGTTGAACAGCAACATTCACTCAATTCTGTTCTCATCATTGAACAACAACTCTTCTCTATTCAGTATATTCACCTTGTCACTCACATGTCTCAAATTCCTATAAGCAAAAAATTGTAAATGACAAGTAAAGTGAATACTGCATCTCTCTATTTCCCACTCAGAGAAGCATTCAGAGTTTCTAGGAAACACGAATCCCAAAAGGAGATGACATTAAAGGATTAAAGGGGTTTGCTTTTTACTGTCTTCTTTCTAACATCCCTGGAGCAACCACTTTGGCATATTGTTTCTTGAAGTCTCTATCAGTCAGCACCGGTCAGGTGGGGAGTAACTTCCAGGCAAACAGGCTGAGATTTCTGCTGATACAGATATTTCCACATCTTTGTAGAAAAAGCTAAATTTTCAATTATTCTTATAAAAATGGTAAGCTTAGAGTCAAAACTTCTTTCTTTCATTTGAATGGGCTTCTAAGACTTGTATTTCCACCTCTTAGTTTGGCTCACAGTTACTCAGTAGCTGATGCAGTGCCTGTCACATTCTTTCCTAAGCTCTCTATTAGAAGTTTCTTTTTTTCCTCAATAAAGTATTTCAAGGAATGCTTCCCTAACTGCTCATTTAAAGGAATAAAAAAATCATTAGTCTTTAGACTAAATCTCTTTTTTTTTTAAGAGATTTGTATTTATTTGACAGAGAGAAACACAGCCAGAGAGGGAACACAAGCACAGGGAGTGAGAGAGGGAGAAGCAGGCTTCCTGCAGGGCAAGCAGCCCGATGTGGGGCTCCGGAATCATGACCTGAGCCGAAGGCAGTCACTTAACCAACTGAGCCACCCAGGCGCCCCAAGACTAAAACTTATCAAATTACTGGTAAGTTTAAAAAGTCAAAACAAAGAGGGGTGCCTGACTGGCTGAGTTGGGGGAACATGTGACTCTTGATCTAGGGAATGTGGGTTTGGACCCATGTTGGGTGTAGAAATTAGTTAAAAATAAAATCTTAAAAAAAAAAAAGTCAAACCAAAGAGGAAATATGGTCACAATTACAAAAGAAAAAAAGAAGAAAGAAAGAAGGAAAGAAGAAAGAAAGAAAGAAAGAAAGAAAGAAAGAAAGAAAGAAAGAAAGAAAGAAGAAAGAAAGAAAAGGGAAAAGGAAAAGAAAAAGAAAAAGAAAAAAGAAAAAATTACACAAATTAAGTACAAAGTAGAGTTCAGCGACACAGCAATAAGACCAACCCAGATGCTTCTCCTTCTTGCACTGACTCCAATGATTGTTTCCTCTGTTAAGGACCATCTGATGGAGTTGCTTTTTGTTTTGGTGTCATTTCATTGGAAAAACTGTGTACATTTAAATATTAAAGCTACAATCAGGGCAGTAAGAGGCTCATGCTATCAGACTTATGGGAATGGTGTGGCCCACAGAGGGGACAGAAGCTCACACCTAGTACTCACTGATTGTGAAAAAGCAAACAGAATCACCTGACCTATTTAAATACCCTTTCTTCCTTTCACAGGGTTAAATGTGATCAGATTTTATTATTCTCTGTATCCATGATGATGGAAAAGCTTAGTCTCACTGGTTACTAATATATCCCCCCCAAAAAAAAAATTAAAAGAGAAAGGCAAGAAGAACAGCACTTGGGTAAGTGACAATTCAAAGTCTAACTTAAATTTCACAGAGAAATAATCATAAAGGAGGGTCATGAAATAGAACTTGACATAAATGATAAAATCTCTGATTTACACACTACTAAATCGCTTATTGATGCTTAAAATGACTAAACACTTCATAATAGCATAATATTGTTTCCAGAATACCAGAAATGTTTTTTTCATTTAAAAATCTTTAAGCTTCTTGCTAAAAAGCCATTCTTTTAATATGTCAAAAAAATGAAAACGTGCAATTCAATATATCCAATGCGTACTGGTGGTTTTCAAATTGTTCTAAGGCACTCAAGAGTTTGGGATTATTCAAGATTCAAAGGAGACATGATAGCTGTCTTCAACTATATGAATGTCTGCCATTTAGCAGAAGACTCAGTTTAATGGAACTAGGATCAATGATTGAAGTTGATAGGAAGGCATTTATTAGTACAAAACATACAGTGTAATTTTTTAACAATTAGAGCTGCCAGAGTATAAAACAGGCTCTCCTATGACATAGGAATTCTCTATCACTGGATTTATAAGTGGAATAATGGTACATGAAAGCATCTAGTACACCTGAAACTAATATAATACTGCATGTTAACTATACTAGAATTAAAATAAATATATACAGAGAGGAAAAGTCGTTCATTAAAAAATGAAATTAAAAAAAATGAAAGCACCTGGCATACAGTAGGTTCTCGAGTGTTTATACACTTAAACCACACCCAACCTGAGCAAGTCCTTATCAGGACACTATTACTAGGGATAATTTGATTGAGCTAATTTCTAAAATAGCTCTAGTTCTAAAACTCAGTGAGCTCTAGATGTAAGTTTCTGTCCCCACAATGGGCAACAGCAATCCCATAACTCTCCTAATGTGAGCCTCTCGCTGCCTGGCTGTAACTCTGTATTTAAATGCACATTCTTTCAACAACATGACTGCTAAACACAGTCAACTCCATCACATGGTCCTTGAAAGAGGAAATGCTCATCCGGCTAAGTGCAGGAAGGAGAAGTGCCTACACTGGACATACTATGATGTCTTCAAATTCTACTTCACAGTTAATTCTGAAATGCTTTCAAATTATTAAAAATAACTGAATAATAGTTTGGATGCTTTGCAAATTATTAAGAACAATTAATTCACTGTGGCATTGTGAGAAAAGATCGATTCATCTTAGAAGACGTTTAGCAAAATATTTTGGAACAGGTACATGTGTTATGTGTATGACATGACAAAGCAATTCTTCCTCTATATCAGGGGTCAACAACTTTTTCTGTAAAAAGCCAGAGAGTAAATATTGTAGGTCTCACAGGCCATGTGGAGTCTGTCACAACTATCCAACTCTGCTTAATGATAGCATGATAGCATAAAAGCATCAATAGACAACACATAAATGAATGAGTGTGGCTGGATTCCAGTGAAACTTTATTTGCAAAAACAGGAGCAAGTCACATTTGGCCTGCAGTCTATCATTTACCAATCCTTGCTATGCATCATAAAACTCCAGATATTCTACAAGGTTCAAGAAAAATATATGATCTTTCATATCACAAGCTTTTAATAGAGGAGAAACATCAAAGTAGGCCTTTGAAAAGTTATGTGTAAATTCAATGGACAGTTGATTTATATTTGTTTGTTTAGCAGACTAATAAACATTTAAGAAAAAAAATCAGAAAACACTAAAGTAACTCCAGCTCTTAGAGATAACAAGGTAGTTTGTCAGACTTTCTGCTGATCTTCATCCTGTGTATGTTTTCAGTTATACACCAGAGTTACATGATATATATACAACTTTGTATGGGTTTTTAAAATTAACATTAAACATGAATATTTTCTTATCACTAAAAATTCTTCATAAACATCATTTCTCATGGTCATATATATTCTAATGCATAAATACCATAATTTACTTAACTTTACACTAATGTCCAACAAGTATTTATAAATTTTACAAAGCACTTTACAGTATGGAAAATGCAAACATGCAAAAAGTAACCATGATCCAAAAAAATAAGATCGATAAGAAAAACCTGAGCCTTCCATGAAACATGGAATATAAACACCTTGCCCTTTTCTATGCTTCCTCTTAAAAAGACAGCAAGGGAATATAGGAGACAAATGCATAAGGACAACAGGAGAGGAAGTGACAGCAGACGAGAAATGTCAACAGTTTGGGGAAGAAGCAAAGTGGAGAGATGAGAGATACCTGTGGCTTAGCAGGTACTTAAACCTTGCAGAGAAAGCAGAAAGGTGAAAGAGCAAGTCACTGTAATAAACATTTCCACATTGTTACCCTTTTTCATTGGTTCATTTTCCTACCCCCTTAACTAATCTCAAGTATATTTTATCATACCTCTTTTTTTTAAGATTTTATTTCTTTATTTGACAGAGAAAGAGATCACAAGTAGGCAGAGAGGCAGGCAGAGAGAGCAGAGGAAACAGGCTCCCTGCTGAGCAGAGAGCCCAACACGGCCTCGATCCCAGGACCCTGAGATCATGACCTGAGCCGAAGGCAGGGGCTTTTAACCAACTGAGCCACCCAGGCGCCCTATCATACCTCTTTTAAATTCATGATAATTCTGCTTCAAAAATCTGCTTTAGGATCATGTAAGATAGCTACGTTATCCAACTTGTTTTTATATTAGTTAGGATAAGGCTAAACTGCTATTAATGAAAGATCCAAAAATGCACTGGCTGATAGAATAGAGACAATTTCTTCATTTAACAGGCCTGAGGAAAGCAGTTGGCAGTGGGGAGCTGTGCCCCCATGTGACCATTCAGAACACCAGATTCCTTCCCTTGTGCTGCCTGTTCATTCCTGGGTCACTGGAATCATCCACAAGGTTGAAGATGGGTCACTGTCGGGTCAGGGTCATAACCAGCAGAGGAAGCAAGAAAGCCTTCAGGAGGCATGCCAGCACCAGCATATATCTCTTCGACTTATATCCCATTGATGAAAACTTAATCACATGGCCACACCTAACTGAAAGGGAGACTTGAAAATGTTATCTAGTTTATCAAGGAAAGAATTAATTTTGCAGAAAGTTAACACTGGCCATCACAGTTGTCTTTCTTTTTTGTGAGTTGTACTCCTCAGGCATCTAGTTATTTTCCCTTGTGAGCTCATATACCAGTGAGAAGAGTGAGTATTTAAGGGTGGCCGAGAGCAAGCACCCACTTTCATCTCCTCCTCACCATAACTCCTACCATGTTACCAGTGAGCTGACTCTTGCGCTAGCAAAGGGGTCATTGCCACTGATTCCTGCCATGGGAGGAAGTGATGCAGTGGTTGCCCACAGAGGGGAGAAGAAGCAATACAGCTAGAGAAGGGCTCCTCCCACCTATCCAACACCCTACCGACACAGGCTACAGGCAAGCCTCCTGCACTTGTGTGTGTGTGTGTGTGTGTGTGTGTGTGTGCATGTGTTCTTGTGCAAGTTATTTAAACTAGTTCATCACCAAGTCTCAGCTCCCCACCATAAAGAGAGATAATAGTAACTACCAACAAGGGGTATTTGAGGATTAAATGGCACAAATATGTAAAAATCTTATTATCCTCCCTGAAACATATAAGACAGTCAAATGTTAACCCTTATGTTTCCCTACCCTACAGAGCCTCTAACAGAATGTTAAAAGACCTGAGATCTGGTCTGTGACAAGGTCACTTTGTGTTTCTAATGAGATCACCTAACCAGAAATATCTCAATCGAGTCATAGAAAACTAGATATATCGAGGGAACCAACAAATTCTACAGCTCCTTTCTAGGTATTACGTTCTCTGATGCAAAATGAAACCAGTTAGCGTGATCTGCATTTCCAGGACATCCCAGGCCAGCCATCATACATTTTGTGCCTGAATAATTACCTTGTCCAAATGTCTAGGAAAAGATTCTACTGTCTCCTCAATAGGAAAGACTACAAATAATTCATATCCCCAACACCACTGCACCACCGGAAACTACAAAGAATAGTATTTAGACTGGTCTGAGAAGACAGGGACAGAGATAGACAGATGGCCTGCTACAACATAGCATGAAATTCCTGAGATTTCACCCTTCCTACAGTGTTGTTGTTAAAATATACTTTTCATCTATGAAATGATGATGTCAGTAGATATAGTTGGGTTTTTTGTTGTTGAATGTCCTAAAAGAATATAAAGTTAACTATCCTTTGTTATGCTATTCCTGAAAATTTTTTAAATGTTACTATCCATAAATTTCAGGATCCTGGGAACTACCACCTAATGACTAAAGATAGACAACTCAAATTGCTCCTGCATGGAAGGACTGATTCACAATTTCCTTATGGTTGCCAAAATTTTTCACAATCCTATACTCACAGTCTCATATTCATTATGCCTACTATATTTCTCTAAATATACTTAAAACAGTGCTTTAGGATTTTGATTTGCTTTCATTTGAGACAGTATCAAGGACAACAGAAATTCTGTAAAACTTCCCAATACAAAACATATATGATAAAAAAAAAAAAACGGGGGGGAGGAAGGAAAGAAGGAAGGGAGGGAGGATAGAGAGAGAGGGAGGGAAGGAAAGAAGGAAGGGAGGGAGGGTAGAGAGAGAGGGAGGGAGGGAGGGAGGAGGAAGAGGAAGAGAAAGAGGGAGAAGGAAGGAGAGGAAGGAAGGAAGGAAGGAAGGAAGGAAGGAAGGAAGGAAGGAAGGAAAGAAAGAAAGAAGTGAGGGAGGGAAGGAGGAAGGGAGAGAGGAGAGAAAGAGAGGAAGGAAGGAAGGAAGGGAGGGAGGGAGGGAGGGAGGGGAAGGGAAGAGAAGGGAGGGAGGGGGGGAGGAAGGAAGGAAGGAAGGAAGGAAAGAAGGAAGGAAGAAAATCTCCAGAGGCTCAAAACAAAGTAGTTGCAAACCAGAAGTTACCACAGTTGAGAGTGTTTGCTGCTCTTGGATTACAGCAACTACATACCAGGGATAGGATACATGACCTTGGACTTGCAAAGGTTAGGTATTAGAATCGAGAACCCCAGTAAAAAGTTTGGACATTAGCAGGGTGACTGCATTAATGAAAATGTAGACCAGGAAGGAAACTCTTTACACCAATAAAAAGAGTGAAAGAAATTACCTATTTCAGCCTGGGCTCTGAGTGGAAAGCAGTCTGTCTTGAGAATTTGTAGCTACAGGCCTTCCTTCATATAGACTTGAGGTTCAAGTTTATACTATCTGTGTGATCCAAGAAATGCCACACTGAAAATTAATCTAAAGTGGACTTGGGGTTCTAGGACCCTTGTCAAAGTAACTTTAATCATAATTCAAGGCTTACAGGATTCTCAAAGATAATCCCTAGCCAAATATAATCTCACAACCCAAAATAACTCACAAGAAATAAGTTACCATGACACAGAGTCATCAGAAACACCAGGCAGTACATTAGACTCCTATGAACTTACAGTTACTATGACTGGACACAGAACTTACAAAGAATAGGACATAAATAGGCTTAAGGATAAAGAACGACAACATGGAATCAAAGCTATGACAGGGAACAAGATAATGTTAAAATAAGATGCAATATTTTTTTAAAGAACCAAATAAATGATGTAGAAATGAAAAATATGAGCATTGATTTGTGGTCACCATTATTTTGAGTTGTGGGACAACCAAACATGTGAATAAAAGGTGTTATACATATATGCACATTCCTATCATGTTCTGATTTACGTTGCCTGGCACTGTCCTGTTTCTGGTCTTACCCACTTTTAAAATAACAGAAGATAAAGGGTCTAGTCTGACTTCAGTTCCACCTTTGTTTATCCTCCAGGATAGTTTTCTCTCTTTTTTTTTTAATTTTATTTTTTAAGGATTTTATTTATTTATTTGACAGCAGCAGAGGGAGAGGGGGAAGCAGACTCCCAGCTGAGCAGGGAGCCCAAAGTTGGACTCGACCCCATGACCCCAGGATCATGACCTGAGCCAAAGGCAGACATTTAACTGACTGAGCCACCCAGGCGCCCCATCTCTCTCTTTTTTTTGATTAGTTGACATATTATATCAGATTAAAATGTACAACACAGTAATCTCACGTTTATATATACTACAAAATGATCACTATAATAAGTCTAGTTACCGTAACCTGTCACCACACAAAGTTATTAAACTATTATTGACTAAATTTCCTATGCTGTACTTTAAATCACTGTAATTTATTTTATGTCTGGAAGTTTGTATGTCTTA
The DNA here is from genome assembly GCA_004023965.1 of Spilogale gracilis. Lineage (NCBI taxonomy): Eukaryota > Metazoa > Chordata > Mammalia > Carnivora > Mephitidae > Spilogale > Spilogale gracilis. Next base: position 16,515 of record PITA01026096.1, read on the forward strand.
ATCTCCTTCACCTATTTCACCTATCCTATTACCCTTCTCCCCTCTTGTCACTCACTACCACTCTGTACTCTGTATTTATGCCTGTTTCTGTTTCAATGTGTTTGTTCATTTGTTTTGTTTTTTATATTCCATATATAATGAAATGATACAGTATTTGTCTTCCTCTGATTTATTTCACTTAGCATAATACCCTCTCGGTCTACCCATGTTGCCACAAATGACAAGATTTCATTCCTTTTCATGGCTAAGTAATATTCCATTGTGTGTATATACTACCTTTTCTTTATTTATCTATCAATGGGCATTTAGATTGCTTCAATATCTTTTTTTAAGACTTTATTTATTTGTTTGACAGAGAGACACAGTGAGAAAGGGAACACAAGCAGGGGGATTAGGAGAGAGAGAAACAAACTTTCCACCAAGCAGGGAGACTGATGTGGGACTCGATCCCTGGATCCTGGGATCGTGACCTGAGCTGAAGGCAGATGCTTAAGGACTGAGCCACCCAGGTGCCCCAGGTTGTTTTCATATCTTAGCTTTTGTAAATAATGCTGCAATAAACATAGGGGTGCATATATGTTTTTGATTTAGTGTTTTTGTTTTCTTCAAATAAATACCCAGAAGTAGAATTGCTGGTATTTCCATTTTAAAATTTTTTGGTTTTGATTTTTAAGTTATTATTTTTTATTTAAATTCAATTATTTAACACATAGTGTATTATTCTTCAGAGGTAGAGTTCAGTGATTCATCAGTTGCATTTAACACCCAATGCTCATTATATCACATACCATCCTTAATGCCCATCACCCTGTTACCCCAACCCCCAACCTCCTCCCCTCCAGCAACCCTCAGTTTGTTTCCTATGATTAAGAGTCTCTTATGATTTATCTCCCTCTGATTTTATCTTATTTTCTCCCCTTTCCTCTGTTTTGTTTCTTATATGCCACATATGAGTGAGATTATATAATAATCATCTTTCTCTGACTGACTTACTTCACTTAGCATAATACCCACATCATTGCAAATGATTTCCCTTTTTGATGGCTGAGTAATATTCCACTGTATATATACACCACATATCCTTTGTCCATTCAACTATCGATGGACATCTCTGCTCTTTCAATAGTTTGGCTATTGTGGACATTGCTGCTATATACATTGGGGTACAAGTGCCCCTTCAAATCACTACATTTGTGTCTTTGGGATATATACCTAGTAGTGTAATTGCTGGGTCATAGGGTAGCTCTATTTTTTAACTTTTTGAGGAAACTCCATACTGCTTTCCAGAGTGGCTATGTCAGCTTGCATCCCACCAACAGTGCAAGAGGGTTTCCCTTTCTCCACATTCTCACCAACATTTGTTGTTTCCTGACTTGTTAATTTTAGCCATTCTATCTGGTGTGAGGTGGTATCTCATTGTGGGTTTGATTTTTAATTCCCTGAGGTTGAGTGATGTTGAGCACTTTTTCATGTATCTGTTGGTCATTTGTATGTCTTCTTTGGAGAAATGTCTGTTCATGTCTTCTGACCATTTCTTGACTAGATTATTTGTTCTTTGGGTGTTGAGTTTGATAAGTTCTTTACAAATTTTTGATACTACTCCTTTATCTGATAAAACATTTGCAAAAAATCTGATAAAACATTTGCAAAAAATCTTCTCCCATTCTGTCTAATGTCTTTTGGTTTTGTTGACTGTTTCCTTTGCTGTGCAAAAGACTTTTATCTTGACAAAGTCCCGATAGCTCATTTTTGTCTTTGTTTCCCTTGGAGACATGTCTAGCCAGAAGTTTCTATGGTCAAGGTTGTAGAGATTTCTGCCTGTATTATCCTCAAGGATTCTGATGGATTCCAGTCTCATAGCAGGAGGTCTTTCATCCATTTTGAGTTTATTTTTATGTATGGTATAAGAAAATGGTCCAGTTAGTTAGACAAAGCATTATTAGTTTCAGATGTAGAATACAGTGATTCAGCAATTCCACACAGCACTCATACTCATCACACAAGTGTACTCCTTAAGGGCACCTGGGTGGCTCAGTTGGTTGAGCAACTGCCGACAGCTCAAGTCATAATCCTGGAGTCCTGGGATCAAGTCCCACATCGGGCTTCCTGGTCAGTGGGCAGTCTGCTTCTCCCTCTGACCTCTCCCCTCTCATGCTCTCTCATTCTCTCACTCTCAAATAAATAAATATTTAAAAATAAACAAACAAAAAATAAGTATACTCCTTAATCCCCATCATTTAATTCCTTCCCTCCTGCCCTCTGGTAACCATCAATTTATTCTCTATAATTAAGAATTTGTTTCTTGATGTGTCTGTCTTTTTCCCCCTTTGCTTCTTTGTTTTGTTTCTTAAATTCCACAAATGTGTGAAATCATATGGTATTTGTCTTTCACTGACTGACTTATTTCACTTAGCCTTATACTCTCTAGCCCCATCCATGTCTTTGGAAATGGCAATATTTCATTCTTTATATGGTTGAATAATACTCCATTGTGTTTATGAACTACTTCTTCTTTATCCATTCATCAGTCAACAGACACTTGGGCTGCTTCCATAATTTGACTATTGTAAACAATGCTACAATAAACAAAGGGGTACATGTATCCCTTTGAATTAGTGTTTTTGTATTCTTTGGGTAAATATCCAATAGTGTGACTATTGGATCACTTAGGTTGCATCCATATCTTGGTTATTGTAAAAAATGCTACAGTGAACATAGGGGTGTATATATTTTTTTGAATTAGTGTTTATGTTTTCTTCAAATAAATACCCAAAAGTAGAATTGCTAGTGTTTCTATTTTAAACTGTTTTTTAAAGATTTTATTTATTATTTTACAGAGAGAAACACAGCTAGAGAGGAAACACAAGCATGGGGAGTGAGAAAGGGAAAAGCAGGCTTGCCACCAAGCAGGGAGCCCAATGTGGAAATCAGTCCCAGGACTCCGGGATCATGACCTGAGCAGAAGGCAGATACTTAACGACTGAGCCACCTAGGCACCCCTCTATTTTAAACTTTTTGAGGAACCTCCATATTGTTTTCTATAGTGGTTATACCAGTTCACTTTTCCACTAACAGTATGTGAAGGTTCCCTTTTCTCTACATCCTCACCAACACTTATTGTTTCTTGTCTTTTTGATACCAACCATTCTGCCTGGTATGAGGTGATATCTCATTGTGGTTTGATTTGCATTTCCCCGATGACTAATGATGTTGAACAGCTTTCCATATGTCTGTTGGCCATCTGTATTTCTTCCTTCGAAAAATATCTATTCAATTCCTCTCCCCATTTTTTAATCATATTGCTTGGTTTTTTGATGTTGCTCTTTTTGAAGAACTTTTTCAAACAAACCTAATAAACACAATAAATGGAATTATAATTAGCATCCTAGATTGAGGATGGTGAGGGTGGATAGAGAGGGGAGAATCATTCAGGTAGTCCCTTACCAGCCTGAGATCTACATGACAATCCCTGAGATCTAAAAACCCTAGAGATCCCTGCGACCCAGTTTGAGGAATCCCTGCTCTGGTATGGCTGACTACCATGCTGCCTCAATTGTTTCTTCCCCTTCAGTTCCTAAAGGTACAATTCCTGGGTGGTTTTATCATAAGAAAGAAAATTTTTTTTAGAAAATGACTAAAAGATTTTAAATGTGAGGTATTTTTGTTTTTATTCCCAAATGTTCAGTCATTTTAATATCATTTGCCTCCAACCTAACACTATTAAATATAGTTAGAGAGGATTTCTTTCTCCACGATAGATGTAGGATTTATTAGAATAATTTATTGTTCCCTAAAGACAGTAATACACGTATATTACAATTGTTGCAAATCACATAGTTATCATCTTTCCTGGTTTTTTTTTTCTACTTAAGCCTTGTTTTGCACAATCAAAATTTAGCAACTTCATTAAATGCATTGCTTGGTGCACCTGTTTGGACTCTGGGTATCATTTTCTTTTCTCCAACACATTTTTATTCAAGATGTGCTGAATTTCCCAGAGGCTGTCTGGGGACTTTGAGACATCTGTACCCAGCAGTTTGCTTAAACCAACAAAAAGTATTGAAGCAAAAATCAAACTTTGGGGCAAATTTAACCATTCCTTTTCAAGTATCCTAGATTGATGAAACATGTCAGCCCTGATACATCCACCACCACTGTTCAATATTTAGAATAACTATTAAAGCAAAACTGACTACACTCTAATCAAAGTTGTCACTGGGAGTGGTGTGAGGACCATAAAAAGAAAACAATGCAGGAAATATGAAAAACTGGAATGGAATGGAATGACTATGAGAGAAACAGTTCAAATGCCAGAAATAATATCATGCATGATGATCTAATCTATACGAGTGATTGTGTACAAGTAATTAGCCCTATTAATAAAGAAGTATGCACCCAACCGAGGAGGATATAATAAGATCAAGCTTTTCAATTCTCAGCATATAGTTTAGTTCTCTGCTCCCAATTTTCTGAAAGTTTCCTTTTATTGCATGTGAATGTAGCAGTGATCATTTCAGTGGCTCCCTTCAATGAGTTTATGAATTTAGATTTGAAGAACTGTGTATAAACAAAAGAGATAGAAATAATGGAGTAAATAAAAGGGAGAAAGTGTGGCTAACAAATAAAAATTCATTTGAAAATCTCGATGAAGCCCTTGTAAGAGACAAATTTTGGTCTCGGAGTCTCACATTAGCTTTTTGGAATCAGATTTTTTTTTTTTTTTAAAGCATACTGGGGTAGAGAGAAGCAGGTGAGAAAAATTAACACACAAGATCATGACCAGTAGGGGGCAGGATGGCTTTAATATTTATATTAAAAGTATTTTAAAAACCTCCAATGTATCTCTTGATTGATTTTATGATATACTGATTGCAAAAGTGGCTGCAGTTCATCACTCCTCCCTGTCTATGTCCTTGGCAACCTGACAGTGAAGCTCCTCCCATCAAGAAGTAGAGCTTATGTCCTCTTGATTCTGGGCTTGCCCTGTATCTTACTTTGGCCATCAGAATGCAGAAACAGTAATGCTGTCTAGTTCTGAGTCTATGGCTCAAGAGGCCATGCACATTTCCAGGCACTCACTCTTTTGTAATTCTACCACTACAGATGAAAGGAGTTCAGCCTAGCCTAGCCAGATAGATGAGTAAGGCAGACTCCAGCTCTACTGGACAGACTCGAGCTAAGCAACTAGCTGACCAGAGCACATGAATGAGGCCAACCAACATCGGTCAACCTTGACCCGGACTTTTATGCTAAATAAACACTTACTGTTTTAAGCCACTGAGTTTTGATTTGGTTTGTTAACAACAATTAAGTGATTCAGTCTGCTAACAAAAATGTCATTTCATGTCACCTTTGTCATATATGTACACTGGGTCACTGTTCATTCATTCACTTAGAATTTTTTTCAGTGCCAATTCTATACTAGCTCTTAGGGCACAGACTCTTCAGTAAGTATTCACTGAACATCACCTGAGCACTATAAGTACTTAAAAATACAAAGAATGGGAGCAGATTCTCAAAAAGTTAATTCTCTGATAGTAAAAACAGACATTTGAAGATTAATTACAAAGGAGCAGGAAAGGGAATTTGTGGTATGATGAAAATATGTAAAGAACTGTGGTGGTATACACATAATCCTATGCATTGGCCAAAATAGAAATGTACACCACACAGTGAATTTTACTGTATATATAGATTTTTAAACTCAACTAAGAAAAAAAAATCATGAGAGATTTTTTCATGAGAAAATCATGAGAAAAAAATCATGTCATCTAAGACATGAGAGAACCAAAAGTAAACATAAATTGTAGCAAATTAATCTTAAATAAATCATATAACCACACTGAAAGGGGTGGAGAATAAAGGGGTTGACCCAAGTAATTCTGGAAAACAGTGTTTTGACTACATATGGTAAGATAAAGCTAAAAAAAAACAGTTATAGTGTACTTCTGTACTCTGGTTGATATGCTCTTTTTCTCACAAGAATACAGGTTAGTCATCCTAAAACTACTATATATGCATGATGGAATTGAATGAGCAAGTAAATGCACTATACAGTATTAAGAGTTAGGTTTCTCGGGGCGCCTGGGTGGCTCAGTTGGTTAAGCGAATGCCTTCAGCTCAGGTCATGATCCCGGAGACCTGGGATCGAGTCCCACATTGGGCTCCCTGCTCAGCAGGAAGCCTGCTTCTCCCTCTCCCACGCCCCCTGCTTGTGTTCCCTCTCTGGCTGTGTTTCTTTGTGTCAAATAAATCAAATCTTTAAAAAAAAAAAAAAGAATTAGGTTTCTCACTGTCAGAGAAAGGTATAAATAAAGGGGAAAGACTACAGTGAACTCTGTTTCTTTCAGTATGAACTCATCAGTATGAACCTCATCACACTGGTATGAACCCATGCTTCTTTCTATTTTAAATACAGATACAGATAGAAAGATACAAAACTATATGAGTGTGTGTGTGTGTGTGTGTGTGTGTGTGTGTGTGTGATGGGGTAACTATACATATACACATAGATTACCTAGCTGTATCTGCTGATAAAGCCTAGAAACAGTGACAACTCAGTAGCAATCAGCACACTTAGTATCTAGATCGTGGTTTCTAAGTACCATTTTAATAAAAAGAACCAACTCTCTATGGGAAAGTGGTTGATTCCAAGTCTAGGCAGGAAAAATACAAGATGAGTTGAAGGCATCTAATGGTACCAAGAAGAA
>PITA01026097.1:0-23207 GCA_004023965.1 Spilogale gracilis
CCCATGGCGACCACTTACCAGGCCTGGTGTTGGTTTGGGTTTTCCTAATTTGAGGTTGCGGGATCCTTTTGGTTGTGGTTGAAGTTTTCCTGCTCTGGAAACCCGACTGTGGTGAGGCCATGAGGGGGGCCCGGAGGTGCTGGGACCTGCCCACAGACCACAGGCCCCACAGGCCTGGTGCGGCCCCCTTGCTTCACACCACTTCAACACCGCATTTCCTTTTGAGAGCACAGTGGAGGTTTCAGGTTCTTGTGGCTGACAGCAGCCCTGAAGTGTTTTGGGGTTGGGGCGATGGTGAGTCTTTGCCTCCCCATGTCCTCCAGGCCCCACTCCCATGTGCCCACCACCGTGGTTTTTGCCTGGCTTTGTGGGGCGGGGGTCCCTTGAACAATGGGAGCCCCCAACTAAGCAGCTGAGTTCAGCACCCAGGCAGGTTATCAGAGCCTGGAAGGGCCTTCAGGACCTCCCCACCTCCTCTGCCTCCTCATTTTACTGACTTGGGCAGGTTGCTCCCCGGCCTGGCTGCACCATTACCAGACGGGCAGCCTTTTGAACAGAGCCTGGGCTTCGGCCTGCGTTCTGGGCTTCTTCCGTCCCTGAAGGGGTAAGAAGGGGCAGTGTCTGCCGAGTGGTGAACTTGGTGGTTGTGTCAGGCTGTGGGAAGCAGGCAGCCGTAGGCGGGGAGAGACTCTGGCCTCCCCGCTTCTTCCCTTGCTGACCCTCTGGGCGTCCCATGCCGGTAGGACGGCACTGAACACACTAGAAGACTCCAAGCCACGTGATGCTTCCTGCCCCGAGGTACTGCGGGCTTGGCCCAGCGAGAGCAGCACAACTCCCATCTCAGGACATCCTGCGCCCCAGGTGCCTTTGGCCACCCCTCCCGTGCTGTTTCTCTCAAAGCCTTTCCATCAGCGGATAGTTATGGGGGCCTTTTCTCTTGGCCCTACCACATCCTGACCTCCCAGCTTGAGCACTCTGGGATGGTGGGTCTTGGAGGAACTGAGGGCAGGAGTCATTTTGATTAGCATCTAGAAACTTCACAGAGGAGGGTCCCCTGAGGCACTAGTGCTGCAGACCCAACGGGGTCCCATAATTGGCATGTTGCCTTGTTTGGGGCTGGATGAGCAGAGACTTTGGACCAGTGAGGTGCCGCACGCCTACCTTGTGAGCGTCAGCTGCGGTGTCCCGCTGGTGGTGGCGAAGGCGGCAGAGCCCGGAGGACGGGGTTGGGGGGGAGCTGAAATGCCAGTGGTGGGGAGGCCACGGGGAGGGAGCAGCAGGCGCAGGGGTAACCCACCTCATCAGAAAAACTGGCCTCCTCCGCTTTGCCTGTGGCCTCTGAGAACACCTCCCCGTGGTGATGTTTTCTGGAAAGCTAGCCTGCCGGCAGGGCTTTGAAAACCGACCCCTGAAAGCTAGCTCACCTGGGTAGAAGGGAGTTGAACAGATTCTTTAGCCCCACAGACGTCACAGGCAAAATTGTAACACACCTTCCACTCGACTGGCCAAGAATGGGTGAGTCATCAGCCTCTTGTGGCTGGGAACACAGAGAGAACTCCTTCCCACGTACAGTCACCAGGATACTCAAGAACTTCCCGGGCCTTCAAAGTGTGCTGAGAGAGAGGCTCCTCCAATTTTCATGCTCCCCTCACCGCCGTGAGCATCTTGAAGCCCTGCTTTACAAGGGCATTTGGATTTCTAACAGGGTTGGTCCCTTGCATTAGCATAACGCGGACCTTTCTGAGCCTCGGGGCCCCCAGCAACCCACAGGCCTTTCGGTGGAGGGAGGGCCTTGAGGCAGCAGGAGGAAGGGGCCCTGGTGGGATTCTAGGGGCTGCTGCAGCCTGTGCCCCTTCCCCCCACATGTTGTGCCTTCGACCCGCCGCACCCTGAACCGTTCTAGAAGGGAGAGTGGTTGTTTCTGCGGTCTTGTTCGTGTTGCCTCTGGGGCTGTCTGGCCCTGCCCTGGGGGCTTCCGCTCTTGAAGGCGTGAGCTCGAGCCCAGAGGGGCCGGCAGCTTGCTTGCTTGACCTGCTTGCTCACCCCAGGCCTCCCATCTGCAAAGGCCAGCACCACGGATTGGATTGTGTAGCTGTGTAGCGTCTGGGCTGGTCCCTGACTTGTGGCCCAGAGAGGAGAGATGAGTTGGCCAATCAGATTTGTTCTCTGGGCCTTTAGAATCAGGGTTCTGGCAGGCGGGTGGTGAGCTGGGCCAGACGGTCCTGAGGACTTGGAGTCCTTGAGAGCTATGATACATTTCTGATAGTATCCTGGAATTAACACGGCCACCGCAGCCGGGGGGCTCAGTCCCACTGTCTGCCCTCCCTTCAGATCCCAGCAGCAAGTTTGGGGGGGTCCCGGGTCACATGTACTTTTGGCAAACCGGCTACAAATTCACTCACCCCCTCGGGTTTGATAATCCACAGAATGACTCAGAGCTCAGAGCACTTTACTCGCCATTTTATCAGCACAAAAGGACACAAAGCCAAACCAGCAAAAGAGAGAGATGCCTGGGGTGTGTGAGGGATTCTGTACCCTCCTGGCAGCAGCCAGCAAATTCGCCTGAGCCTGGTGCCCAGAGTTTTTATTGGGGTTTCATGACTTAGGCATGACTGATTGAATCGTGAGCCACATGGCTGAGCTCAATCTGCAGCCCCCTGCCCCGCCTCTGCTTCTTTCCTCGGAGGTCAGGGTATTATTAGCGGGTTCAGACCCCACCCAATCATATGGGTGGTCATTCTGGCATGTTAGCAAAAACTCGGGTACATTTTGGGGGACCCAGCATGAATAAAAGTGATACTTTATCATTTAGAAAATTCCAGGGACTTGGAGGTTACCTCCCAGGAACCAGAGACAAAGGCCAAATTCCTCGCTGTACCCCAACTGGGCCTGGGCAGAGGGGTGAGTGAGCCTGGTATGGTCTGAGAGGGGCACGTGGTGGAGTGAGGGGCAGACACCCCAGCCCCAGCTTCTCTATGTCTCCGTGGCCTTCTGACTCCCATAAACCCGGTTGCCCTTAGCAGCCTTGCCTTGGATTCTTAGAGACCTCCATGATCCTCATAATAGTCCCCTTCGCAGGTAACTCAAATGAGTCTCTCTTCCTGCTGACTGTGGCTAGAACTGTACTCACCAATACTGTTTTTTGATTTGAGGAGCACACTCTGTGGGAAAATGTCCTCGCTCCTCAGGGCTCATGTGATGTATCAGGTCCCCTGTGGGCCCTGGCGGGCCCCTCTCCACAGGCGGTTCTCTCCTCTCCGGCATCCGTGGCACAGGCGAGGTCCACGGGCCATCAGAATGCAGAGACGGCCAGTAGAGGAAGGGTGCACGGTGGGTACAGGAGCTGTTTGAGGGGAGTCTTGTTAGGGGGTCAGGTCAGCGCCTGGGGCATAGAGTGGGGTTCCCTGAGGCCGACTTACCAGTCTGGACCCTTACAGGCCAGCCCTGAGCATGTTGGAAATAGGAGGGCTCTTCCACAGTTTGCCCCTCGCCCTGGCTGGTGGCCCGGTAAGTGGCCCACGCTGTCAAGCATCTGTGTGAGAAGAAGCTCAACTCGAGTCAGGCGGGAGCTTGTCAGATCCCAGGATCACTGAATTGGGGGGCTGGCTGGAGGGAACATTTTTGGTGGTTTGTTCTAATCCCACTATGTTTCTTGTAATCCTTTTTAGAAGTAGGCAGGGCAGAAATTACCGATCAGAGAGAGAAATTTCCAGAGCGAGAGGGGTCCCATTTTCCCATTTCCCATGTGATGTTCGGGGACTTTCTCTTACTTTAGGGCAGTAGTTCTCAAGCTTGAGTGAGCATCGGAATCACCTGGAAGGCTCATTAATACACAGGTGGCTGGGTGCCATCCCCAGAGTTTCTGAGTCCATAGGTCTTTGGTGGGGCCTGAGAATCTGTATTTATAACATTTATGACACGTTACCCAGTGAAGCTGTTGCTGCTGATCGGAGGATCACACTGACCCTGCGTCCAGGGCTGTGAAGGAAGGTCTTCCCAACAAATGCACGGAGGCTTCCTCAGCTTCCGCCAAGGATGCTTCCTCTGATCAGCGGCTCATTTTCCAGGAGGGAAGAAAGAGCTTTCGACTCAGAGTCCAACCCCAGGTCCTGGCTCAGGTTGTCATGGGGCCATTTGAGTGATTTGAGGCAAGGTTCTTGCCCCTCTGAGACTACTTTCTCATCAGCAAAATGGGTTCAGGAACAGGACCTGCCTCGGAGACTTGATGTGAGAATCAACCATGATGCTGTCTTCACTGATTGTCCCCAGACCCTAGGAATACAGGAATGGTTACATTTCTTTAATTTCCAGATCAAATACATCATACCATAAGGTTAATGAGAGTCCCAGGGTCAATTGCTTGGCAGAGGTCTGTCCCGCTTCCTTCCGAGGATGGAAAGAGAAGGCCCGGGGCTCAAAGGAGTCCAACCAACAAGACCTCAGACTACTGGGGTGCCTGTGGTTACTGGTTTGGTCAGTGTCCTTTGGAGGAGGGGCCTCTGTGGGCAGCTCCACTCCTCCATGCCAGCCTGGCCATGATCCCTGGGGGGCTGGAGGCTCCTCTGTGCTCAGAGCCCCTTATCACTGGGATCCAGCTGCCAGGGAGCCTGCACCCTCATGGAGCTCAGCCCCCCCCCCAACACCGCCTCGCTCTCCTCCCTCCGGTTCCCCCTGCCCTCAGAGTATGAACCCCTGCCTCGAGCCCAGTACAAGCAAGAAGAATAACAGAAGCCCATTTCTTACCCCAAAACGACAGCTTTCTCATGGCAGCTTTTTCAGGGCAATCCTTTTATTCTTCCCCGGGGAGCGAAAGGAATGCCAATTAGTTTATGAGCGCTTGGCCGTCGCTGAAAAAATGGTATCTACCTCTTACTTTCCATTTTGTCCCCACACTCCAGTCCCTGCTAGGACTTGCCCTCCTGCCAGAGAAGCCCCCCACCTTTCTGTTGGCTACTTTCCCTCTTTCTGCCCCACCACCCCTTTATCACACTTGCCTTAACCCTTTTGGGGTGCACCTGTAAGAGGCCATTGCTGGCAGCTCAGGGAGACCCTGGAGAAAGGAGAAAGCACAAATGATTGCTAAACAATTTCCTTCTTGGGATCTATCCTCTTCTTCTTATGGGGCCAGCCGGAGCTGAGACTCCAAGTCAGAGAACACCCCTCTCTTGCTGTTGCACACCTTTCTCCAGGTTCGTCCTTGGACTCTTTCCCATTCCAGGAGCAAGACTTATCATCTTGATCCTTTGGTGCCTTTCCTCAGAGTGCTGAGCTGGCAGAGTTCATCCTGTGTCCCAGACATCTTGGCCTCTTCCTTCCTTGAGCAGGACCCCTTCTTGTCTAGCCCCCCCGCCTGAGTTGCTGCCATCCCCTCCCTGGCTGGAGCTGCCCCTCCTCCATGGATCGCCCCCCACCACCAGGCCACACTCCGAGCAGCAGTCCTGCTCATGTCTGCTCTTTGAAGCCTGGACTGAGCTGGATTTCCCTGAGGGTAGGGATCATGTCCAGTTCGCTGACTAGTTTTCGGCCCATGAAAGATAAACTGTGAGCAGCAGTGGGTCAGATGGTGAAGCAAATAAAACCCAAAGCTGCTCAAGACAAGAAATGGCTGGGAGTCAATGTAGGGGGCCCCATTCATCCCGCATTAATTCCTCTCCCTGAGCCTCTGGCTTCTCATCTGTGAAATGGGGTTAATGCTGCCTAAATGAGAACCAAGCAGGTGGCACCTAGCTCAGGGCTAACCTCAGATGGCTGGGGGCGGGGCAGGGTGGAGGGTTAGGAATTTCTCTTTTGGGGGCCCCAGGATGGGGCGGGGGAGAAGATGGCACATACACATGTCAGAGGCACAACGCTTGCGTGTGCTTGGCGAGTGCTATTTGAGCATCTGCAGTGGGTCAAGGAGAGAGCACCAGAAGGCACAGAAACCCAGGGTCTCCCTTGAGCAGGGAGACAGGCTATACAAGGAAAGCACAAAACAGGAAGCTGTCAGGTACTGATGGGAGCTGGGGCTGGTGTGGGAATCTGGGAGTGACTTCACACGCACAAATTGGACACGTCAGTGAAAATGGGCTGAATGTGTGGGGAGAATGGATAAGTGAATCAGCTGACGAGTGCGAGCGAGAGAGAGACTGCCCACCTGCCCATGGCCTCCCTATCGCTGTTTGGTGATAGTGGTGAAGGCAGAGAATGGGGCCCACTTCAGCTACCCAGGTTGGAGAAGGCCCTCCTGGGGGACCTACAGTACATGGAACAGTCTTGAAGCTGGGTGCTGGTGCTAAGACTTGAAGCATGGAGGAAAATCACTCACATTGAGTAGGTAGAAGATGCTCCTGCCAGAGGGAACTGTGAGTGCAAAGGCCCTGAGAGCAATGGCAGGGAGGGAAGTAAAGCTTGAGGGGACGGTGACCCATGGTGAAAGGCTTTGAACCTGGCCAAGGAGAATGGGTGAGCAGTGGTGGAGGGGCAGGCCTGGGAACTGGCCGTCCCAGCTGCTGAGGCCTCCCTGAGTGGTGGAGAGGTGGTGGCTCTAGCCCCCTGTAGGCCTGACACCTGTCCCACGTGGGGAGGGGGGCCTGCGGCAGTTGGGGCCACAGGACCGGAACACACAAGGAATTTCTGTAGTAGCGTGGAGGCCCTTGCTGCCTCAGACAGTCACATCCAGTTGAAACTACTAATGCAGCAGCACGCTTACGAGCCAGATATGTCTGGAAGTGGTGTCCTCTTGGAGGCGAGTTTTGCTTGTGGTAAAGATAGGGGACCTTGCTCCAGCCTGTCTGAGTTATGGAGGGGCATGGTTTATGTCAGGAGACTTTTTAAGGAACTGGAGGCCAGGGGAGTGGGGAGACCATTTAGGATCTCTGCGGTCACTTAGGGGGTCATCCTACAGAGGGCGTCCCTGTATTAGTGTCTTATCGCTGCTATAACATGTAGCACGAACCCAGTGGATTAAAGGAACACAAATTATAGAGTTACTGAAGGCTGGTGTGGATCTCACTGGGTTAAAGCTAAGGTGTTGGCAGGGCTCTGCTCTTTCTGGAGGCTCTCAGAGAGAATTTGTTTTCTTGCCTTTTCTGGTTTCCAGAGGCTGCCCTCTTTCTTGTAACCCCTTCCATTTTCAAAGCCAGCTGTGGCTGTCTGTTCTTTCTCACCCAGCATCGCTCTAAACTGACTCTTCTGCCCCTTCTTCCCCACGTGAGGACACTAATGGTTTCACTGGGCCCACCGAGACCATCTGGGATAGTGTTACCGCTGTTATCCTTACTTCCTTCTGCAGGATTCATTCCCTTTTGTCATGTATCCTAACATATCCACAGGCTCCAGGGAGCAGGATGTGGACACTTTGGGGGAGCATTACCCTGCCTACCACCGTCCCTGCTGTGTTCCAGGGGCTAAGGAAGGAAGGAGGAGGAGGAGGCCAAGAGCCACAGCTGGGCTTTGACGTCTGCCTTCTGGCCCTGGGGCAGCCCTCTGGATGGCTGTGTGGGACCCTCTCCTTCCTTCCCTAACTCCAGCTTCAGTGACATATTGCTCCATTACGAACGTCTCCCTCAAACCCTGCACCTCTGAGTGTTCAAAATGCTTGTGAAATAGAGCAGTGTTTCTCCTTCTCAGCACTCCTCACTCTGTGTTGGGGTGCTGTCCTACACATTGTGGAGTGTGTAGACTCACCCCCCGCCTCTGCCTACTTACGGCCAGTAGCACCCCCAGCTCGGCTGTGACAACCCAAAATATCTTTAGACATTGCCAATGCCTCCCTCCCCAGAGGACAAATCCTCTTGGTTGAAAACCACTGAAATAAAGCCTCTAATGTCTGTCTTCCTTGCTAGATTGGAAGCCCCTGAATGGCAGCACCCTATGCCTCTTGCCTCCCACTGTGTCCCCAGCACCTGTAGAGAGCTTGGCCTTTAGTAGATGCTCAACATATGTTGGTTGAGTGCATTAATGAGTCTGTGTTCATTTTTCTAATGGGTAAATTAATCTATAAAAGTATGCACATATTAGATCCTTGGCACCTGAGAATCACCTGGGAGCCTTTTCAAAAGTCACGTTCCCAGGTTTTGATTGCAGAGAGCTGGGGTACAGCTTGATGCGGTCATAGCATCAAGAAGGTTTCATAAGTTCCACAGAAATATGCTCTGTGTGATTCAGCAATTCCGCTCCTGGGTGTCGACCCAAAGGAATGGAAAGCAGGGACTCAGAAATCCATAGCAGCATCAATCATAAAAGTCAAGTGGTGGGAACAACCCAAGTGTCCATCAAGAGATGAACGGATAAACCAAATGTGGTTCCTACATACAAGGGAGTATTATTTGGTCTTAAAAAAGGGATGAAATCTGATAGATGCTGCAACAAGAATGAACCTTGAGGACGTTATGTAAGTGCAGTGAGTCAGTCAGAAGACACATATAGCACGATTTCACTTACAGGAGGACCCTCAAATTCATGGAGTCAGAAAGTAGAACGGTGGCTGCCAGGGGCTGGGGTGAAAAGGGAGTTAGTGTTTAGTTGGTGCAGAGTTCCAGTTTGGGGTGATGAAAAAGTTCTGGAGGTGGATGGTGGTGATGATTGTACAACAAGATGAATATACCAAATGCCTCTGGACTGTATGCCTAATAATGGGGAATATGGTAAATTTCATGTTGTGTATGTTTTATCACACATGCGTGCACACACACACACACACACACACACAAGTGCCTTCTTCTAGCCCGACCTGGGAGCAAATAGTGTGGGAATGGGAGGGGACAAGGACTTAGATGTGTTCTGATGACCATTCTTGACCTCCCAGCCTGGTGGAGCCTGAAACGGGAGCATCTGATGTTGCCTATGCTTCGAGAGGGCAGCTCTTTCGGGGGGTATGTGTGCACATTTCCATCCCCCTGGAGGCTGAGCAGGTTGGCTGCATGGAGGCCACAAAGCCTGTCCACGGGAGTGGCTGCTCCCCAACTCTAGCCGATTCTTGCCACACGGGATGCCTGGTTATGGAGAAAAGTCTGAAAACTGGATTTGCAAGGGAATTCTTGTCGTGGTTTCCGATCTAGACAGCTGGTTCAGTGAACAGGCAAACAAGCCACGTGGGGGTCAAGCAGAATAAGTCTCCAGGCATCTGGGGTGTCATCTTCTCTCAGAGCTTGTTGGCTGGGGCCCCATCTTGAGAGATCCCCATTCCTCCCTCTCTTACTCAACGCTCCATCACTTCTGTGTCCTGACACCGGCTTTTTTTTTTTTTTTTTTAAATCCCTGAGAATTTCCCTGGTTTTTGATGCACCCCAAAGGAAGATATGTACACAGGATGAGGGTGGAGACCTAGGGTCTAGAGTCCCCTCAAGATGGTCTTGGCTCTGCCATTAATGAGCCATTGAAGAAAGCCACTTGCTTCTTTCTTCCCCATGCCTCAGTTTCCTTATTTGTCAAGGAGGAATAGTCACAGTTCTGCCTTGTAGACTCAGAGGGAGGGCTCCAGAGAGTACATGTAGTGGCTTGGCCCAGGCCAGGGCCGGGGAAAGGGCTCTGCTGTGTGTGCCTGTTTGTTGACCCTGACTAGAAGAAAGAGCAAATATGGAGTCGGATAGGCCATCAGGAGGCAACTTGCTCAACTTGGGACATTTGTTTCTTCATCTGTGATGTTGGTCCAGTGATCTCTTCCTCAAAGAGTCATTCTAAGGATTAAACAAGATAATGTTCAAATGGTACCTGGCCACAGCAAGTGCCCGTGGAGTCTGAGGCCTTGGCCTTCTGCCGAGACTAGAGAGAGAGAGGGAGGAAGACAGGACGAGCAGAGAAAGAAACCCCCCACCCCACCCCCATGAGTTCCCTCTCCTACTTCCCAACCCCCCAGGGTGGGGGTCCTGGTCCTGCCTCAGAAGCTAACCCAACTTGCTGATGGGGAACCCGGCCTCAGCTTCCCAGGGCAGCAGGGTTGACAGTGAGGACCCATGGAGACCAGCTCCCTGCCAGCCCTGGGCACAAACTGGGCCAGAGTGGGTGCAAACCAAGCTCCTCCTGCATCCCTCAGTTTGCTGGTTGGAGAGAGGGGCCCAGGCCTGCTCTGGGAGGGTTAGAGACCGAGGCACTGTGCACCCACCCAGACCAAGGAGCAGGCCCAGGGCGCCCAGGCTTTCTCAGATCCTGCGTCTCTAACTGGGCCCCTAACTCCACAGGTGTTGACTGTGCAAAAGAAGGTAAAGGCCCTTAATATCTCAAGATACTGAGGGTCCTAAAGGGCTATGTGACCTTTAGCAAGATGGTATCTAAGTCCACTCAGGGGTGGGGGTAGGTGATGGCATCTCAGTCCCTTGAGACTCCTGGCCAGGTGACACAGAGGGACCTCCGGGTCTGAGGCCCAAGCACTGGTGGGCACAGGGACATGGGCCAGAGTGGGCGCTTCCCCTCGCTGTTTGCACCCCCGAGCGTTCTGACACAGGTGAGGGTGGAGACCTGGGGTCTAGAGTCCCCTCAAGTTGGTCTTGGCTCTGCCATTAATGAGCCATTGAAGAATGGAGAATTGAAGACAGCCATCTGTCCAGGGTCCCACGGATAAGGAGGAGTGTTGGTGATGGGAATGCCCCGTGCGTATACCTTATTCAGCTCTGCGTGTTCACCGCGCGTGTGCAGAGGTTCCATATGTGCGCACTGTCACTGCGCATGTGTTCATCGTGTGGCCATGCCCACCACATGTGTACACGGAGGAGGACGTGAGGCAGGACAGGGCCCTTCACAATCCTTCCAGCCTTGAGAATGCATCCTCCACGGCCCTGGGGTTTGTGAGGAGGGAGAAGAAGGGAGTACAGGAGATGAGTGGAAATTGAAGTCCCTGCTTCCAACATCCGGCCTCCAATTGGGGAAAGGGACTCTCCCCAGGAAACAAGAGGACAAAATGAGGCAATGAGGAGGCTGCAGTCCACTCACTTGTGGGTCCATTCTGTGAGGACTGCTGAGCCCCAAGGCAATTTTAAGTCCAGCTGAGATGGTCCCTGCTGTGGGAAGGTTGGGCTCTAGTCTGGGGCCAGAGGCTGGGCACCCAGTGGGTCTGACCAGCGGTGGGAGATGTCGACAAGGAACAGGGCACCGGGTGTGGGCTCAGGCCTGGATGGCTGGAAGGGCTCGTCTGCTCCTGCTGGCTGGGGGGCCCAGGCCCGACTGTGTGGAGAAAACGCAGAGGCTTGACACTGGCCTAGAGGGAGTGTGTGTGCCTGCTGGGACTTGGGGTGTGTCACTGGCTTGACCTTGAACTCCCTGGCTATCTCCCAGCCCCTGAAGCTGGTAGGCAGACTCACTGGGATGGGAAAGACTCGAGCCTTGGACAAGATCAACATCAGCCCAACATCTTTTCCCACCATTTCTGCAGGGGGTGGAGGAAAGCGCAAGGGGAAAAGCAAGAAGTGGAAGGAAATCCTGAAGTTCCCTCACATTAGCCAGTGCGAAGACCTCCGAAGGACCATAGGTAAGCTGTCCTGCCTGGAGGGGGCACCGGAAGAGGCTGGGAGGGGAGCGAGGGGCCTGTTGATCAACAAACTGTTTATACAGTGAGTCAAATACAAACCCGTTAAGACAGCAAAGTGATTCCAGATAGGAGCTCCAGGCTGACCTCTTTGCTAATTGACATAAAGATGAAACTAACAGGGTCGCCTGGGTGGCTCAGCTAGCTAAGCATCCTACTCTGGATTCCCGCTCAGGTTGTGATCTCAGACTTGTGGGATTGAGCCCCGAGTTGGGCTCCATTCTAGAAATAGAGATGGCTTAGGATTCTTTCTCTCCTTCTCCCTCTTCCCTTCCCCATAACACCCCCCTTTAAAAAAAAAAAAAGAAAGAAAGTAACATTCATTGAATGTTGGTGTGTGCTGGACAGGATTATCTCCCAGTCACCCTTGGACGGAAGTACTGGTGGTTTTTTTGTTTGTTTGTTTGTTTTTTGTTTTTTTTTTTAACACTCCATCTTTCAGATGGGGAAACTGAGGATATATAAGTGGTCTGAAGTTGCCCAGCTTGTGGGTGGGTGGTGGAGGTGGGCCGGGCCTGGTACTGAGCAACCCCTCACAGCCTCCCACTGTTCTTGCCCGGAGCCTGTGGGCCTGCCCTCAACAAGCAGGCTTTGGGAGTCAAGAATGGGGTGAATGTCTGGGTTCCCTTTCCTCTTGCCGAGGACGCTGGTGCTCACGGAGGGGCCATCCTGCTCAGTGAGACAGCTCTGTCCTCTTTTTTGGGCACCCGCATAGCCAAGCAGCTCCCACGGCAGAGGGGCCTCGTTTCTCATTAGCCTAACACAGCCAAGCTCATCAGTCGAGGACACAGGGCTCCCAGGGAGGGGATGGGCATGATGGGGCTCCTCCATGCAGGTGGGGGCCCTGGCCCTTCTCCCCGGTATGCTCTTTGTGCGCCCCTTGCCGTATGAAGGCTTCTTATCTGCTCCTGACTGTTGGAGGTCATGGCCATGTTAATCGCTTCTTACTACACTGAGATCCATTGAGGACTGGACATTGGGTGGCCTTGTCACCCAGAACTGTGGGCCTGGTTGCTCTTGGGACTTCTGCCAGTGCCTGCCGTGAAATGTGAGGCCACTCGTGATCACTTAGTTTTTCTGAATGGCTTTTCCAGGTGGCCTGGCCTCCACCAGTTTCCCAGGCCAGGCGGGACCTCATGGCATCCCACCCTGCTCAGTCCTGGCCGTTTGGCCCACCCTCCAGATTCTGCTGTTTTGCTGTGACAGGTGACAACTATTTGCTCTGTGTGCCCCGCATGCCCACCGCGGAGCTCCCTTAATTAGTGTTTATGAAATGAAGGGAAGCCACATGCACCCTGTGGAGGCAGATGTGAGCAGGTAAAAACACAGGGAAATGTCCTGAAGGTCCACCTTTCACCTTAACACCCCATATCAGATCCCCCACCGTGTTCTTGGGGTGAGTAGAGCTGGCCTAAGGGATCAAGGTCAACGGGTTTAGACAGACTTGGGTTCAGATCCCACCTGACGAGTCACTTAATCTTGACCTTCCATTTCCTCGGGTAAAAGCAGTGGTCATGAACTCCGTCCAGTAAGACCATGTGTATAAATGGGTCTTCACTGGAGCCCTCCTCAGGAGCCCAGGACACCCTCCCCTTAGCACTCCAGCTTTCTTTCTAGAATGCCCAGCAGCCACCACTAGGCTGGGCCCTTCCTGTGCTGGGGGTGCCGTAGTTACCCTTGATGCTGGGGACACCTGGGGCAGGGTGGGAGAGAAGATGGGCACATCTTCTGGGCCTGGGAGCATTTTGCCAAGCTAAACTCCAAGTGGCTTTCAGAGAGAAGGAAGAGCCTCTTTGGAGTCTGGCCATTATTCCGTAGGGCCATTTTGTTCTTCATGCTCATTTAGAGTTGGAGAGAATAGGGTCTAGGGGTGGGAACCTCAGTTTCTATGTTGTCACACCCTTGGGGGAGACAAGCCCTCTCTTGCCCAAGGTGAGCAAGTTCACTGGAGACCAGAATGCCTACTCTGGGTGCTGAGCCCGGTTTTCTTCAACGGGCCCAGGGAATGTCTCCCACTCATGCTAACTGCCGAAGGATTGAACCAAGAGAGCTTTCTGGGGTGCAGATTTGGAGGAGAAAGACTGAAATAGGAGGAAAGACCCCCCCTCCCTGAAGTGGGGAGCTGTGCAGAGAAGTGGGGTAATTGTGTGAGAGCCAGCTTACTGGGGAGGGAGGTAAGCTCACGAAGCTTGTCCTTGGGAAGCCATTTCCTTCTCTGCCTTTGGGTCAACTGCCCACAGGTGGCGCTACTGGGAATGTCCTGGGGGTACAGTCGGGCCCCAGGACCACTTCCTCCAAGGACTTGACTTAGCCCTCTGGCCAGGATCTTTCAGAGCACACTGTCCTCTTCTGTGAGAGCACCCTGTCTCAGCTGTTGGTTGCTCTCTGCTCATCCCAAGTTGAAAGGCTCTTCAGGAAGGATCTTTTCAATTGGCCACAGTGTCGCTGGTGCCCACTGCAGAGGTTGGGTGGATGAAAGAGCAGAGAATGAAGGGGTGTGAGGAGCACTGAATTTATACAGTGTTTCCAGTAAATGGAAGAGTACTGAAAGCTGTGTACGGGCTTTCCTATAACTGCCAGACAGGTTAAAGAAATTGGAGTATTCTGCTATATTTGGTTCATGTGTTTTTTAAAAATATAAAACTTCGGGGCGCCTGGGTGGCTCAGTCAGCTAAACGTCTGCCTTCAGTTCAGGTCATGATCTCAGGGTCCTGGGATTGAACCCCGAGTTGGGGGAGGGGTCCCTGCTCAGGGGACTCTCCCTCTGTGTGCTTGCTCACTCTTTCTCTCAAATAAATAAATAAATAAACAAATAAATAAATAAATAAAATATATAGCATAACAATATGAAATGTAGGACTTTAGTTCCAGACCCGATGGAGAAGATAAACTGTCCCCTACGCTCCCACCAAGGACAGACAACAGACGTTATATATGAAGCAAATAGAGGAAAATTATGAAAAGTGGAGAGATGAAGGCAGACTGGCTGGGGACCCGGGACTGTGAGGAATGACATGCCAGCAAGCTCCTGGGTTCTCTTTGCCGCCTCCCTTATTCCTTGGGACCAGGTTTTCCGCCTCCATTACTCCCCAGGACCAGGTGCCAGAGAAACTCCCAATCCAGAAATGCCAATGGGTACAGGTAAAAATGAACCCCCTCCCAAGAAAAACAAAACCCAGCCTGTTCTTTCTAACCAGAGCCCAGGGAAAGGGGTGGGGGTCTGAAGGGGCAGCGGGGGGTGCCGCTCCTAGAGAGGTCACTCTTCCACGCTGGTCCTCACCAGCGATGTGACTGCCTCACTTTCCCTTTCTGCTGCTCGCTTAGCCTGGTTCTAAAGACCTACTTCCTCTCAGCTTCTGACACCATTCTGATCCTTTGAGGGGGGAACCAGCCCTGCCCCTTCCGCTCCCTCCTTCCAAAGCCAGACCCTCCACACCCCATACTGCGTCCCTGTTCCCCCACGATGCTCCCAGGCATTGCCTGAGAAGCATCACATATGTCCCTCAGCTCCCAGTTGGCCTGGCCCTGCTCTCTCTTCCGGTTTGGGGCATCTGGGAGCACAGGATGCAGCTCTCGGCTGGTCTCGGTCTGATGACCCCACCCCACGGGCCCCATCCCCATCTGTCCCCGTATGTCCATAAACAGGCCTCTTGGCAGGGCCCACTCCCCGGGGAGGGTGGGAGAAACGTGCGTGCCGGTGTGTGAAAATGGATTCTTCTGTTCTCCTGGAGGGCATTGAAAAGACTCTGTGTGTGAGAGAGCAGCGCGAAGAGGGGCCCGGGGAAAACAGGAAGGGAGCCATAAACGGTGGGGCTGCTGCTCATGGCAGTGGGTTCCAGCGCTCCGGCCTCCCTGAGCGGTCACAGTCCGTCCCCCTAGTGTTTGCCCGGCCTCTGCTGGGGTCCCGCTGGAAGGCTTTTCTAAAATCAAAATGACATTTCTTTTCTAGACCAATATACACACCAAACAGTGGCGAATGCCGCATTTATTTTTCTTGGGAACATATGAGCTCACTTTCAGAAGCTCTTTGGGAGGGTGCCTCAGGAGGGCCAAGGGACAGGGTTCTTTGGGCCCAGAGGTTAGCATGAGGTGGGGTGGTAGGCAGGTTCCTGATCAGAGGGAAGAGCACAAGGACCCGGGGACGCTGCCCCTTCCCGACAGCCCAGGACAGTGGTCAGGGAAGGCCGTGCCCTCTCCTGCCCTTGGCACTGCCCCACACGACCACGGGCCCCGCAAGCCAGGGGGCCTTTGAAACACGGAAACTGTGGAATGGCAACAAAACCCGTTGGAATGGCAGCTCTCTGATCCTCCTGGAGCAAAATTCAAGCTCCTTACTGGGGCTCGTGAGCACCTGGGCCATGGGGCGAAGCCTAGGGACCCCTTCTCAGAGCAGTGCTCTTCTTCTAGAACAAAATCCATAGGGTTACAAGGGAAACCAGTTCTCTTCAGATTTAGTTCTTAGATACTTTTCAGATTTATGATATTGGGATATGTGTGCTTCTTTGTTAAGACTTTAAATCATAATGGACAACCGCTGGCCTCACACTACTGTAACTTTGCTTCTGTGACAAGCAGAAGTGCAACCGTGGCGTTAGGAATGGACGAGCAGTTTCTGTCGTCAACCAGTCCCTGTCACCCCTAACGTCACTGTTCGTTGTTGTCAACATTTGGGACTTGGAGGAAGTGCTGCTTTTCAGGTAGAGGTTGGTGAAAAGAGAGAGGACATTTTTCTCTATCCAAGTCCATGGACCCCTCATGGGCTTCTTGGCAGTGACCTTTCCCCTCTGCCCCACGTGAGCCAGCCCTTGCCTTTGTTTCCAGTCACTCCCTCCTGCCCCATTCACAAGCCACACTGGTCACCATCTCTTCTCCAGATGCCTCACATGTTTCCAGCCTGGAGCCTTCGCACCTGCCCTTCCCTCCACCTGGAACTCTCATCCCTGAGTTTTCCCAGGGAGCCGTTAGGTCTCAGCTCAGATAGAAGCCTTTACAACCAGCTTCTAGAAAGAGCCCCACTCCCCCTCTCACATGGTGCAATTTCTTAATGTTCTTTACCCATAACCACATTTAAATCATCTTTAGTTTAGTTATTGACTTGTGTATTTTCTCTCTCCCCAACGAGACTGGGCACCCCATGCCAGCAGTGACTGGGTCCTATCTGGTTCACCACTAGAACAGTGCCTGGGACAGAGCAGGGGCTCACTAAATATTGGGTGAGTGAAGGAATGAATGAAGTGTATGCAATATTGGAAGTCAGGGATCTCTGGAAAAGATGTGTGTCATGTGTGTACCGTACCCAAATTTAATCTATCCAGTGTTCTCCCATGGAATACTAGAAGCTTGGACTTAGGAAGCACCTACTCTAGCAACCCCTGCCCCAACCCTAACTATGTAGATGAGGAAGCTTCGTATGCTTAGGAGACTGGGCCATGGTCTCCCATTTACTTGGCGGGGGTGGGGGGCAGCCACAGTGGCCCAGACCCCTGTCCCCTGAAGCTTCAGTTTGACTGATCATCATAGGGCTATGAGGTTTTCATAGAGTCCCCAACTCAAGGAACTCAAAGCATCTTATCCAACCACGCATTTTAGACCTGAGTAAATAGGCTCCAAGAGTAGAAGTGACCCACCAGGACAGTCCAGGCCCCCCGCCCTGAGCTATGGCTTTCCACTCCACAGTGTCAGATTGACTCATTCTGGGCATCAGCCTCCAGCCAGTATTCAAAGCAGAGAGACCCATTCAGCACCCAGAGGGATAGACATTTCTATAGGTCTTTTTCTGTCTTTATTTTATCTCAGGCGAATGGGTTGTGTTTTCATTTGCTTATCCAGCCAGCATTTACTGAGCTCTTATTATACACCATCCACTGGGGAGACAGCCCTGGTTCCTCCTCTCCTGATGCTCCCTCACAGAGAGTTGCATGATGGAGGAACAGGATGCTGAGTTGGAGAACATAGTTGAGAGTCTCTACCCATCAGCAACATTCTTGGAGGAGGTGACATCACTCTGAGCCTCCCAGGGCATCTCTTTGTGGGAAATCCCTGAACACATATATCATGTCCTTTCTATCTTAAGATCTCCATGGCTGGCATAGTGGCGGGGTGGATAAAGTGGCTGTGGATGGACATTGTCCCCCTACCCAGCCTGGAAACCAGCCCTGTGATTGTCAGCAATGACTGTTAAGACAGAGAATCCTTGCTACACAAATCTGCTTCCAGTGTGAGCCCAGACGTGAGTAACTGACTTCAGACAGTCCTGGTGGTTGGTAGACAGAGTACAGGAGGAGGAAGGGTTCTCTAATGTCTGCTCCAAGCAACATCGAATAATGACATTATTAGTTAATAAGCTAATTGTTCTCATAAGATAATTAGAGAGCCCAAATCAAAGAAGTTCTCAGAACAACCAAAACGGAGAAGGCTGGAACGTCATTGTGAAGATAAAAGATTGTTGAGGTCTGCAAATATTCCTCAGTGACGCAGAAAGTTCTGTTGGGCAAAAGTGTGGCATTTTTATTTATTTAGTTGAGCCTCATTGCGTATTTTATTCTTTCATTAAAAGAAAAAAAGTATGAGGGGCTTGAGTGAAAGAGTTGATTATTCCACTGTTTGGCAGTATTTCTGGAGGAACTGTCCAAAAGCCATATAATAAATCAACGCCCCCTCCCCACCCCCTGGCGGGACTGACGTTCACGAGGAGGCCATTCAGCAAGTAGCCGTTGTGGTGCCGGGTGCTCTCCCAGACGGATGGGGGCCATTTGGTTTGCCTTGTGGGATAGCCTCTTGCCAAAGCCTTAAATCTTTCCAGGAGCAGAAGCTCAAGGCTGTAGGGGGTTTCCTAGAAGAAAATTTAGATTCGAAACTTAAAACAAACCAACAAACCAACAACAACAAAATCCCTCAAACACTGTAATAGCATGAAGATTGCCTTGGTTGATTATTCACTCAACCAAGTGAGTGCTTGATTATTCACTCAACATAGCCCATGGCCTTGAACCAGACATTAGCCTACACATACCTGTGGAGCCCTTCCTATGTGCTAGGCATTGTTACAGGTGCAAGAACTGCACTGCTGGCCACAGAAGCAGGACAGCCTCGTGGAGGGACCTCTGTCTGACACTGTGGTCAGTGGTGGCTCTGTCGCCCCCAGCCATGGGACACTAAGCAAGTTGCTTAATTTCCCTTGTTGTCTGGAAAGTGGAAACACTGATCCCAGTGCCGTAGAACTGTTGTTAGGGCCAACAGGGTGCCCAGCACATGCCACTATTTCATTGTCTTTGTTATTGTCATCGTCATCGTCATCGTGCTAGTGATATGAGGGCAAAGACAAGGGCCCTTTGGGAAGGCTTTAGAATTTCCCAAAGAAGCAGAATCGACTACAAATGATGAATGGGCTAGCTGTTTCTGTGCTGATATCACATGGGTCCAGTCCCCAGGGACTGCTACCTTGGGGTCATCTGAATCCTATCTTTCCTTGAGCCCCTGCCTCCAGACTCCTTTTGCTGGAGTCCTATCCTGATTCCTGCAGCCCTCAGCCACTCTTTCCTCCCCTTGGCCCCACAACACTCCTTGGGAGGCCTGTAGTGTCACACCTTGCCCTGACCCCTGGTCTGCTGGATCTCTTTGAAAGGACATGTGGATGTTCTGGAAGGTTCTACCCCAGAGTCCTAACCATGGTTATTCCAGGGAAAGGTGTGGTGGTCAGCATGGATGTCAGCTTTATCGGTAAGGTGGTTTTTTAAAAGGACAATGCACTGGCATGTTCTTTGTGTACTTAGTCGTTGAATGAATACTGAATCCCCCATGTGATTCCACAGTGGGGCAGTGGGGACCGTGACACCATTTCCTTCTTTCCTATTGACTTTGTGTCCCCTAGTGAGTCTGTGGGCTCCAGAAGGATGGGCGGAGGCTTGTCCTCTTTGCAGGTTTGCAGGACTGTGGCCGAGGGGCTCTTGCTCTGTTCTGCTTGGGTGCTCGCAGGCAAGAACCACGCTGTAGCCTGGACTCCAGCCTCCTCCTGGGCTGCTCAGCTCTGCCCTGTGACCAGCAGTGGCCTCTCAGTCCAGCCTCCAGTGGTCGGCCTGCACACCTGGTGCTCAGGAGTGTTTTCTTTCACCCTCTTCCTGTGCGGAATGGAGTTTTTTGGGTGTCCGCTCCACAGGAATGCAACAGGGACTGGTCCTCCCCTGCAAAAGTCCTCCCTTTCTCTGTGCCCTTCCTCAGGGGCAGCGGCTTCCCCTCCCCTGCCCCAGGGACACAGCAGGGTCTGGAAAGGAATCTGGACTCCTGGGCTGGGTCCCAACCCACCTGAGGGCCTGCGTGACCCAGTCCCCTTCAGGTCTGCTGGCACGCGAGCTCTTGATTTCATTGTCAGGGAGACCATGTCTTTCTGCAGACGTCATTCCCGTCCTTGGGGTGATAAGGGCGCGTCACGTCTGTCGTTCTGCCACTTACCCCGCGCCGATAAGGCACAGCATCTGCTTGTCCTTGGAGGGCAAGATAAATTTAGATGTGGCGGATTTAGAACATCAGGTGACCTGTTTGCAGCTGTAGCTCTCAGGAGGGAGAGGGCAGCCCGGCTTGCCTGACCACTGTGTTCCTGCCATTAGTGTCACCTCTCCACCAAGACCAGCCACCTCTTGAAGGCAAGGGGTCGGGTCCTCTGTGCCCAGCACAAGCTTGGGTGCATGCGAGATGCTCAGCGATCCTAGCTGGTGGGTTTCAAGTTTGGAGAGTCTTAGACTAGGTACCCATGAAGGTTTTACAGACGATGGGGAATTGTTTTCAAAAGCTGCTCTGCAGGGCGGGGTTGGGGTAGGGTGGGTATGATCCAGAGCAGGCTTCTAACTGATCAGTGTTTCTTTCTACCTTTTATGTTTGAGCCTCTCTGTAATATTTTATTCCAGAGTTAAAACCAAGTTGAAATCCACTGCTCTAGGCCAGGGCTCCCATTTTCCAGATAAGTAAACTGAGCCCCAGAGAGAGAAGTGACTTGCCAAGTTCTCCCCATGATCTGACTCCGTGGCAGGCTTTCCCTTGCTATCTCGGTTTGCTTTCGCTGCCATAACTGAGTGCCACAGACTGGGTGGTTTAAAGAACAGATGGGCTGCCTTGTAGTTCCGGAGGCTGGGTCTGGGATCTGGGATCAAGCCTCTCCTCTAGTTTCTGGTGGTTGCTGGCAATCTTGGGCTTTCTTCGGTTTGTAGAAAAATCACTTTGATCTCTGCCTTCATCCTCATGTGGCCTTGTCCGTGCATGGGTTTGCATGCCCGTGTTTTCCCTTTTCATAAGGACACCAGTCATTCTGGATCAGGGTGCACCCTAATGACCTCATTTTAACTCAATCACCTCTGTAAAGACCCTGTTTCCAAATAAGGTCTCATTCTGAAGTACCAGAGGTTAGGGCTCCAACATATCTTATCTAGGGAATACAACTCAACCCCTAATACCCAGATTCTTACATGGTCTGTGGAGATCAAGTTCAAGGGCCAGAGGATCCCAGTTCCCACCAGGTCTGAGACCCTCCTCTCCTTGCTGACTGCTCCCAGGCTGACCGCTCCCCCATAGGCCACAGGACTGTCCAGGGAGGATCAAGAGCTTTTAGAACCATGGACGTGGTACTTTTTTATTCCCTCTTTATTGTTGCTGTTATTCTTCAAGTCATCCTAACCGGTAAATTACTTTGCTTAAAAACACAAAAAAAAATTTTAAGGAAAGGTCACCCATAATTTTACCACTCAGCTTTAGTCACAGTCAAGACTTTGATGTAATTCCTTCTAGAATTTTCCCCTGTGCACATACCTACAAGTTTTTTTCTTACCTTTTTTCTTAATGTAATTTCAGAAATATTTCCCATATCATTAACATTCTCCATGAATGTGATTTATGTTTTTCCATTTGATGCATATTTATTGAGCATCAGGCACTGGGGATACATTTGTGAACAAAACACAGAAATTCCTGTTCTCGTGGGCTGCCCTCCTCCTGGGGAGTGGGTATAGCAGCGGGCCACGGGGAACTGGTCTGCTGCCCTCCACCTAGCGCTAGTCTAGGCTCCCAGTGTATCCCTCCCTATGGCTTATTTATTTTTTGTGGGCAGATTCTTCCTTTAAGCTATCTTGAAAATAAGCCTTTGTCCATAAGCTTAGCATAAATCTGATTTTCAAAGGCTTCATACTGATTATATACATGCATGTATATATCCAAAGACAGAGTGAGAACTATTTGTTTCCATTTTCCTCTAGTTTTTGCTGTTCTAATTAGCATTCAGATTAACATCTTTGTACTCCATTGTGACGTTTTGATTTCTGGCTCAGCGGTGAGAAAGCCCACACTGTGTGTGTGTGTGTGTGTGTGTGTTTTCAAAGGCCAGACCCAACCCAAGCAGTGGGCCTACTGGCCTCTCCGCCTCCTTTGCCTCTTCTGGAATGTTCCATTTGCAGCCTGTGCTTGCATCTGCAGCTGCCATTAACCTGAAATGTGCCTCTGATGGACAAAGCACACGAGGTTCGCGGAGCGCCCGGGGCCCCGAGTGACAGCAGTCACAGGCCTGAGAAGGGCTTTTCTGTCTGTTTTAAGGCCCATCGCCGAAAATGGGAAAAACAAGCTAGTTTATGCAGCAACGGGGACCTCAGACCGGCACAAGAGGCCAGCTGACCCGCAGCCGCCTGAGCAGAACAGCCTTCTGCCCCATAAAGAGACACTAGGACAACACTTTTAATGGTCTCTGCCCAGACTCTATTTACGGAATTTTTTTCCCGGGCGCTGTCTGTTCAGCAACACCTTGGCAGCATGGCCCCCCGGCATCTGTCTCCGTGCATTAAACACTCCTTGTTCGGAGAACCTCAGAGCTAGCACCCAAGAGAGTGAGAAGAAAAAATGTGGGTGGAAGGATATTTGGGGCCAGTGTAAACGTTTAAATTAAAAAAAAAATTAAAATAACCAAAGAACAACAACAAAAAATTTATCCCTTAAAGAGCACTTGTGGGCATGGGTTCCTGTTGACTCCCAGCTGTGGCCCTTTCCAGCCAGTGTCAGAGAGGAAAACGCAGAACTGAGAGGCGTTTGGAGAGCCGCTGTTTGGTGTTTCTCCGGTTCACGGTTGTGCTGTCCTTATATCATCTTTAAAAATTATTTTTAGAATTACCTTTTAGTTCTTTTTCTCCTTACAAAATAAAATACATCCATTGATGAAGCTTCTAAAATGTAATCTAAAAAGTGGAAAGTAAAAATTGCCAGTTAAGATAACCACCGTGAACATTTTGGTCTGCAGCCCTGTCCTGGGCTGTTCTGCTTATAGAGAGAGAATTTTCTCCTCTGTCATTTGTCCCCCTGCCCAGAAGCCAGATAGCATTTAAAATGGAAATAGACGGCTGTAGGATCCTCATGGGACTGGGAGGCAGCAGACTGAGGTGCTCATCCCTCCCCCTGGATTCTATGGCCTTGGGAAAGTCACTTTTAAACTCAATTTGCTCATCCTTGAAATGGGGATGCAGCGATTCCTACCTTAGTAGATGATCCAGGCACTCCCAGGAGTTCCTGGTAGGAAACACTTTGTAAAGTGCTCAGCGATTTCTTGCTGATGCTTTTCAATGTGGTCACGTGACCCTTTAGGAGGACAATGGCTAAAGTAATTTTCCTGTCACACTGAAGAAACGTGATCCTTTCTTCTAAAGCTATCCCTGTATCTGATCTTGGTGAAAATCACCACCTTCCC
>PITA01026098.1:0-23221 GCA_004023965.1 Spilogale gracilis
CCCTCCCCCTCCTCCCCTCCTCTCCTTCCTCTCCTTCCCCTTCTCTACCTCCTGCCTCTCCTCCTTCCCAGCCTTCTCCTCCCCTTCGCCTCCTCTCCCTCTTTCCTCCCTCCTCCCCCCTCATCCTTGCCTCCCTCCCCCACTGCCTTCCTCCTCTTCTCTCTCTCCCTGTCTCTCAGGTATGTGTGTGTGTGTGGGGGGGGGATGTCAGTGGTTTATCCAAAGGGAAACAGAGAACTGTGAAGCAGAACCATTGGGTTTGCCAGAAGAGTGACTGAGAAGGCATGTGGTTATTTGCAGAGAAGCAGAAGTCCTGGGAAGCAGAGGGGAGCTGGCCCCTGTTGTTGCTGGGTCAGCGAGCCTCAGAGTCTCAGATGCTGTTTGGGGAGACTCAATGATGTGATGCGGGCAGACTATGGAGAGCAGCCATCCCTGGGATGCGGTCCGTCTCTGGGATGCGGTTCGTCCCTGGGATGCAGTCCCCAGCCTGCAGCATTGGCACCACCTGGGACCTCGCTGGAAAGCCATCTCATTGGTGACCGTGCCTCCACCCATGTGGAAAGCATGCCCCCCCTTCTCCCACCCCCACCGTGCGGTGGCCGTGACCTAAGTGCTGGGGCTGGGCCCCCACGGTCCTTGTGCCCCACCCCTTTAGGACACAGGTGTGCGTGCTTCGGCTGTGCCTGGCCATGAGCTCGTTGCCAGGGTGAAGTGCCCCACCAGTGAGGGGTCCCCTGGCTGAAATTCATGGGTTGGGTCTGAGGGGCACCTTCCGGAGCTTGAAAAAGAATGACCTGGGACATGTTGCTGTAGCTAAGTATGTCTTTCCCTGGGCATGCTCTGCTGGGGGCAGTTTTGTTTTCAGGGAAGAGGTTCCCTAAGACGTTGTGGCGACTCGATGCAGACGCGCCCCACTTGGAGAGGAGGCCCGCGTGGCGTGGGCTGTGGGGTGGGAAGAGCGGGCCGCACCCCTGCACGGCCCTGCGCGCACTGGCTTCCGTGGCTTCTTGGCTCCTCCCCTCAGCTTACCCACCTGCAGGATGGGGATGACCAGGATGGGGATGACCGGGCTACTTCACAGGTTTGCGTGAGGAATACAGGAGGTAAGGCGGCCGGATTCTCAGCACTTGCCGCAGCCCAGGGCAGACGTTGCGGCGCAGACGGCGGGGTGACTGTCCCTGCAGCGGAGGCCGGATGCCGCACACGGCCCGGCGGGGTGACTGTCCCCGCAGCGGAGGCCGGATGCCACACACAGCTCGGAGGGGTGACTGTCCCCGCAGCGGAGGCTGGATGCCACACACGGCTCGGAGGGGTGACTGTCCCCGCAGCGGAGGCCGGATGCGGCACACACCTCGGCACACAGCTCGCTTCCCCCTCTGACCCCCTCTGACTCCTGGGTGCACTGCCGGGCTGGTGTCTAGCTGAGGGGGGCGGCCGCCGTCCTATCTTTCTTTCTCAGCCGCTCCCACAGCCTCCTTTCAGGCATCTTCAGGTTGCACATCTTTAAAATGAAAAGAAAGGGGCACCTAGCAGGCTCCTTGGGTAAAGTATTTATTTGCCTCTGGCTCAGGTCGTGATCCCCGTCCCGGATGGAGCCCCGCCAGCTCCCTGCCCAGCTTCTCCCTCTCCCTCGGCCCCTCCACTCTCCTCCTGCTCTCTATCCCCGCCCCCCACTCAAATAAATACAGAAAATCTTTAAAACTAAACTGAGAGTGCGCCCCCAGGCACCGCCTGCAGGCTTCCAGTTCCCGAAGAGCTAACCTAGGTCCTGTGTGCAGGGAGCTGAG
Organism: Spilogale gracilis; assembly: GCA_004023965.1. Taxonomy (NCBI): domain Eukaryota; kingdom Metazoa; phylum Chordata; class Mammalia; order Carnivora; family Mephitidae; genus Spilogale; species Spilogale gracilis. The sequence goes on from PITA01026098.1 coordinate 1,788, forward strand.
TATTTTCAGGCAGCCCTCTTGGATTCCTCTTCCTGAAGCGTGGGGCTCTGTGTTTGTGGCAGTGATGTCCTCCTGGCGAGCAGTCCCCTGTAACCCGTAACCATGGACCATCACAGCTGCCATGGGCAGTTTGGGATGACAGCTGACCCTCGAAGGTCACAGCCAGGGCGTGGAGGGGACTGGACCCCCGCCAGGCGAGCACAGAGGGCCTGCATCTTCCCCCGGGGAGCAGCCGGATGGTCTGGCATCAGTCCCTCTGGTTCCCATGAGATCTACAATTATCTGCTCCCCGACCGGCCCCACGTGGAATCTCTTCCCCTCTCCAAACCACCATGTACATGCTCTCCCTGTTTCTGTTAATAATCCACCCCGGGCCCTCACCTTCCCCACCCAAGAGTCTTGGAACTGCTGGTCTTACCACTGAAATGCTCCTCGGGATCCTTGTAGCTGAACTTCCTGCTGAATTCAGTGCAGGGATCGGCGGTGCCCTGCACCCCTCTGCTGTGCTCACCTGCTGTGGCCCTGCCCCCCGCCAAGGCAAGCTGAGGGTCATCTGGCCCTTTGTCCTGGGAGTGGTGATGTTGATGAGGGAATGTGATGCAGTTCAAAGTTTGAATGGGGGGCAGAATGGGCTCCCATCAATCCCATCCCAGGTCTTCATTCAACCCCCCGGGGGGTCTCTTGCGGTGCTTCCTGATGAGGTATTCTGGAAAGAATGGTTGTGTGTGCATCTGTGCACGGCAGCTGGCATGTGTGTATGTGTGTGTGCGTGAGTGCACATGTGTGTGCCTGGGGGTGATTGCCCGTGCGTGGGCGTCTGCGGGTCTGTGTGCGTGCGTTCGTGTGTGCGTACCTGTGTGTGCACACGCATCTATGAGTGCTGCTTTCCCCAAAGGACACACCCAGAGCACATTGGCATTTCTTTCTCTGCTGCTCCCTTTGCTGGTAAGTTCTGCATTTTGACTTCTCAGCTCTCATGCCAAGAGTGTGTGGCTATTAATTCAGGAGGTGCAGCTTCTCTGGGCTTCTTCCTTGAGGCAGGAATGCAGTGTCTTTGGGGACGTAGGGGGTGAGAGAGGAGCTATCTGATGGGAGGGGAGGGGCAGCTCTGCTTCTGCCGCTGCCCTTCCAGGGCTGGCTTCGGATCCTGGCTGTGTAACTAGGCCCCAGGTGGGGCAACTCTCGGGTTTGCAGTCCGTCCCTGAATTCAATGCCAGGACAGTGGGTGGGTGAAAAGCCAGTGATCCCGTGACTGTTGTTGGCCAAGCGTGGGTCTTCAGAGGCCTGTGCTGGCACTCTCTTGCTCTGTGTGTGTGCAAAGGATACTGAGGCACACAGAGGGGGATACCCTGGAGATTGGAGACCCAAGGACAGTCATGTGGCTTTTGAAGCCCAGAAGCTGTTTAATACAGTTGCAGTCATTAAATACATAGAATGTGAAGTGCTTTGGATAAGTTGAGGGGAGTAAGGAATAAACCCTATTCCTGCAGAACATCTTGCTTTAAGCTTTGAAACCACACGCGCACACACACACACACACACACACACACGCACAGATGCAGGAAAAGGGGTTTTCCGGGGCGGGGGGCGGGGAATACTAATAGAGACAGCTGGATAAAAGAAACAAAGCTTTCGAATGATCCAGTTAATTTCAATAGAGGAAAACGACCCAGAAGTCGTGAGCGGAAGGAATGTCACAGCGATCTTCGTTCATACTTCTGGTCTGCAGAGCTCAGGAGCCCTGCTGTCGTTTCATCCTTTTGCTCGTGGTGGATTCCTGGGCGCATCAGTGACGTCCCCAGGAATCAGCGTGCGGCAACTGGGATTGTGTGCACTGGGATGTAGGCTCTTGCCACCCTGCCGGGTCCTGGCCCCAGACCTTGGTGCCTTTCCTTTGCCTCCATGCCCAGGCTGAGAGGAGCCTTTGTCCCCTGTGCCTGTTACCTCCTGGCCATGTGGAGCTTGTGGGTCAAGACTGCAGGGAGTGAGCCTCCCGCCCGGGGGTGGGGTGCAGGTGGGCGGGGCCTCAGGTCCAGGGGCAGCCAGCTGACTTTGCCACTGTGGGGACAGGCACAGGCTCTAGTGATGTGTACGTTGACTCAGGGGTTGAGATCAGGGGCTGCTGGAGACAGCAGGCCGAGATGCAATGGTGCAGATCGCTTCCACCATGAGCTCCGAGGGACACTTGCAGCGGGCCAGCTCTCATGGGTGGGCGCTGCTGGTGTCGTGCCCATTTCCAGATGGGGACCCAGAGCCACGAGTTGCTCTCGTGACAGCAGACATTTGGAAATGAGTGTGTTTCTGGTGATAATGGCCTCCATGGGGTCATAGTACTTTAAAATGTAAAATGTTCACCCGGACAGGAGAAGACAGGATCCTACATGATGGCGGTCTTGAAGCCCATGCCCTGACTAGGCGAGCTTCTAAACGCGGCCGTGAAGCCTAACTCGCTGAGTCAGAATATTCCTGATGGTGGCCTGAGGCCCCGGGGAAAGCCCAGGCCGCGGGGCTTTGAGTGCAGGCTCCCAGCAGTCCCAGGTGGAGGCGTGTCTCCATCCACCTGCTGCTGTGGTCCCCCCTGCTGGGGGTGCGTCTCTAGTTCCACATGAGACCTCTGGGCGCTTCTCTGCTTGGCATGTCCTACGCGGGTGTCTTGACAGCAGCTCATGTGTTCTTCGATGTGCCCATCCAGCATGCATGCATTTGTTTTTCAGTTGTGGTTCAAAAAAACAAACAAAACACAGAAAATTTGGCATCTTAACCATTTCCGAGTATACAGTTCAGTAGAGTTAAGTACATTCACGATATTGCACAATCGCCAGGGAATTTTTCATTTTGCCAAATGGAAACTGTACACCCATGAAACAGCTACTCCCCATCTCCCCTGCCCTGGCAACTCCCATTCTTCGTTCTGTTTCCATGGAGTCGACTACTCGAGATAGTTAATACGAATCAGCGAATATTTGCCTTTTTGTGACTGGTGCATTTCACCTGGTATAATGTTCATCCATGTTGTGGCACATGTTAGAATTACCTTTTTTTTTTTTTTTAAGATTTATTTATTTGAGAGAGAGGGAGAGCGTGTGCACCGTGGCTAAAGAGGCAGAGGCAGAGGGAGAGAGAGAAGCCCAACCAGACTCCCTGCTGAGCGCAGAGCCGGACGCAGGGCTCCCTCCCAAGACCCTGAGACCATGACCCGAACCAAAATCAAGAATCAGATGCCCGACTGACTGAGCCACCCAGATGCCCCAGAATTTCTTTTTTAAGACAGAACAGTATTCCCTTGCGTGTATATACCACCCTTGGCCTATCCATCACTCATCAGTGGATGTTCGGGTTGCTGCCGTGTTTCAGCAGCCGTGGATATGAGTGTGCGGAGAGCTGTTCCAGACCCTGCTTTCAGTTCTTCTGGGCGTTCCTTGGAAGTGCAATTGCTGGGTTATGTGGTGATCGTATTCTTAGTTTTGGGGGGAACTGCCGTATTGCTTTCCTAGCAGCTGAGCCATTTTACATCCCACCAGGCGCACAGGCCTCCAGTCTCGCCAGCTGCCCCCCAGCCCTTGCTCTTCTCTGTGAATGGACGAGAAGTGGTATCTCATTTGTTCTGCAAATGATGGGTGATGTTTCTGGAATCTCTCCAATGATCACTGACCTTTCCATCTGCTCTTGGGACATTTGTGTACCTTCTTTGGAGGAATGGCTGTGTTGGTCCTTTGTCCGTTTCACAAAGCAGGGTCCTCGCACCGCACTTTCTCCCAGGAGCAATGGTGCCGTGGCTCCTGCGCCTCCCCAGTGGTTGGAAAACCAGGAAAACCTCACATTCTCTCTACCTCAGCTCTCCTGGCACACGTGGCCTGCTTGGGCTGGATCAGTCCATTCCCCATGGGCGAAAGGGGAGGTGTTCCGAGAGCCTCCCCTCCCTACGACCCTGGTTCCTTCTCTTTCTGTGTTTGCTGAGCCCCGTAGGTGAACTTGCCCCTGTTTAAGTAGGCTTGCAAACACTGCATTGTGCGGAGAAGGTGCTGCCTACACCCCTGGGTCTGGGATCAGCAGTGCTCCGGAAACAGTTTCCTCTACTCGTGGATGAGACTCAGCCGGGTCTCAAACCCAAATGCCTACAGGGCTCCAGTGGGTGATAGAAATGCCAAGTGTGTGCTTCACCTAAAACCTTCTAATTTAAGAAAAACTCTATTTGTGAGAAACTTCACTGACCAGTCCAAAGACCTGGTGATGGCTGCCAGCCTTAACCCCACTCACCCAGGCATGGAAGGGTGCCCTAGGGCGCGGCCTGTCTGCTGGAAGGCAAGATCTCTGCACTCACAGCAGTCTGCAGACCAGCCCCGTGGCCTGGCTTGGGAGCTGTTATGAATGCAGAATCCCAGGCCCTACCCCACAGAGTCAGAATCTGCACATAACAAGCTCTTTGGGCAGCTCTTGTGCTTGTTCAAGTGTAAGAGGCTTTGTCTAAAGGGATCACCTCAGAGAATGGATACTCACCATTCTGGGGACATCGGCACCATGGAATACTGTTTTGCAAAAAAGAGGAACGAATTATTTCTACAGACACCAAGGTAGATGACCCCTTACAGGCATTATGCCGAGTTAAAGGAGACAGTTTGAAAAGTTTAGGTAGGGGAGAAAAAAGAACTTCCTCTACTCTCTTAGGTTCTGTGACTTAGGCTTGGGAATTAAACCGACAAGGGTAGCTTCACAGTAGCAAAGGTGCTTGTGTTTTATCGATGCCCATATTTTTAAGTACATGAAGGCTTCACAGAAAAATGTGAAAACCCATAGAACTGGTGAACTTTGGATGCTTAATACCATGTAAATAAAGGGCAATAAATTGTGGAGAGGAGATGAAACAAAGGGAAAGAGTTTGGGCTTCCTGGGGTGGTAGATTATGACAGAGTGACTAGGAGGTATGTGTGGGAGACTAATGGTAGGTAAGGATTATTTATTGGGATTTACGTAGGTAGACTCATCTTGGTGCTGCCTCCACCCACAGCAAAAGGGTTGTTCTTCCTTCTTGGTACTAAAAAGGGGGATACCTTCCCAAAGGGAAATTTCTGTCCAGCTTTTACACAGACAGGGAGGGCAGAGCACTCCTCTTGTCTCTGCTATTTCTCAGTTGTCTTCAGCTCAAAATAATCCTCATGTCAAAGTGGGCTACTTTGGGATGGCATGATCTGATCCCCTTCTGTTGTATCCTGTGCGATTCCATTTTTCTCAAAAAAGTCAAAACTATAGCGATGGAGAACAGGTGTGTGCGTGCGTGTGTGCACGCTGTGTGCAGATGAAAGGAGAGGATGGAAAGAGTTCTTTGGGTGATTAGACTGTTTTCTAGATTGGCTGTGGTTGTGGAGACGTGAATTTATTCCTGTGTTCAAATTCATAAGTCTGCACACCGAAAGAGAAACGCAAACAAAAATAAAAGCACAGTGCTTGGATGATTAAATGTGTGCATACCATTTCGCACACGTGTGAGTTTATTTTGCAGGATACGTTTCCTGGCGGTGGAACAGGTGGGGGGGGGGCGCGGGTGGGCACAGGCTTGTGGACGTGGATGGCTGAGCTGCACAGACACTCGTTGCTGTGTCCGCACCCCCAAGCCGGGCCTGGGATCTTTGCCAGCTGACATGGGGGAAACCATCACGGTTTTGAAATGTCAGGTGAATTCGGATCCGTGGTGGCTCACAGACCAGAATCACGTCGTCAGGCCCTCGCGCACGATCTGCCCCAGAGATTCACCTGCTTCCCCTTGTTAAACTGAACGAGCGAACTCATTTTGGCAGCCTGCCAGGGGTGGTTTTGTTCCATACGTGTCCTTGTCATTCAGGGCTTGGTGACAAGCCCTGGCCACAGCCTACCTGTCAACAGGTAAGAGGGCTTCAGTCTGCCGTGGACAGGTGACATGGCCTCAGGGATGTGGGGCGGATCGCAGCAGCCCTCAAGTCCCACTTACCGCGGAGGGCTCCTGCCTTGGGCCCCCAGGGACCCTCACTGCTGACAGGCTGCACCGGCAGGGGTCTCTTTGCCCCTCTGGAGGGCTTTCCTGAGTGGAGGCTGCCTCTGCTCGCCACCCTGGGCAGCAGCTTGGCCGGGCTCAGGATGCCCACTGTGTTCCCACTGAGAATTTATGCACTGCCGGTCCCTCCTTGGCATTTTTTCCCCCTTGAAAACTGCCATCCATCTAAACTTTGGTAGGGTCTTCTCTTTTTACGCTGTTTTTAGCACAAGGCCTGGGGGGTCAGTTAGGTCCAAGCGAAGCCCCAGAAGAGAATCGCCATGCCATGTGCCCTGCTCGTCAAATCTTACGTCTTGGCGGGTCCTTGTGTACAAAGGAAGGCTTAGCCTCTTATTACGTGTGCGTTGGTGTCCCTGCTCTAAAGTGTTTACACATGAGGAGAACGGTGGGAAGGAAGCCACGTGGTGTTGGGGTGCAGACCTGCTGCCATCGCAGGAGCTCCCCACTGCTGGGGTGACTCGGTCCGACATCCCCGTTTATGCAGAACTCTTCCATCCAGGGTGGAGGTTTTCCAGGCCTCCCGTCCCCTCAACTCTTCTGTGGTGTGAGACTCGGCATCTGTTTGGGTGACTATTTTAAGCAGGGCTGCAGCCCCCTCTGAGCTCCTTGCTGTCTGCAAGCCAGCACACATGGAAAATGGCTTGTTTGCAGAAATCAATGGGTCTCTTTGGAAACAGGGCTGTGAACTTTACTGGAAGCAAGTGGCAAAGGGGTGCAGGTCTGGGGTTGCGTGCCTGCGTGGCCACGTGGGCGCTGGAAGCCCCACCCCTCACCCCTTTCCCTCTCTCCCTCCCGAGCCATCCCGTTCCTTCCCTTTCCTGTTTGCGCTTTGATTAGGATGAGATGCCACAGGTTGATGAGAACACGAGTCCCTCTCGCCCTTGTTTAGGGCACGCGTCTCCTCAAATGGTTCAGCCATCTGGGCGACCCGAGTCTGTCCCAGGCCAGGGACAGTGGCCCCACTTGGCCACAGCTGGGCGATGGCCCGAGGGCACCTGGCCACAGGCCCCGGACGTCTGTTGTGATGCCATCCACGGAGCAGAAACACAGACGGGGCCGTGGTCGCAAGGCTGCAAGCGTGGGTCTTCCCGTGTGTCACCTGTGGCCGCTGTCCCATGCAGGTGCCCCAGCCTGGGCGGCGACCACTGCAGCCCATGGCCACGCTGGCACCGCAGGTGGGAGGGGAGGAGCACACAGAAAGGGGGGCAGATGGAGAAAAGGAAGAAGCGTTCATCGGCTTCTGTGGAAAGACTGTAAAGCAAAGCACACGAAGTTGACTCATACGGAGACCCTGGGAGTGGGGGCCCCTCACTCCCATTTTGCATTTAAGGAGTCTGAGAGGCTGAGAAGTCACTGAAATTGGAGAAGGATGAGGCAGGAGCCCAGATGACTGGAAGAGATTGTATCTAAGTTTTATTCATCTCTCAGGCTTGCCGACTGTAAACTAAGACCACGCAGGAAAATATAGGATAGAATCGAGTGCAGCAGAGTTTCTCAACCACACAGTGTTGACATGTGGGGCCCAATAATTCTGCATGATGGGGGCTTTCCTGCGTATTGAACGTGTGTGAGAGGTGCCACTGAGCCCCCCCCTGGTCTCACTATCACAAATGTCTCCAGGCATTGCTGGATGTCGCGGTGGGGTTCCGAATGTGCCCTGCCCATTGAGACAGTCGGGCAAAAGAAGGGGATACCCCCTGGGAGGTTGAAAGGCGAACTGGACCAGGAGACAGAGCCAGCCCACCATGTGTCCAGGGATCGCAGCCCTTTGTTCTTTTCATCTGGTTACATTTTCTTCCAAATCTTGTTTCTTACGATTTCCGAAAGCCTGGAGTCCTGGGGATGAAGCTGCCGGGGCCCTCAGAGTCCCGCATCATACATTCATGCGTGTTTTTGTGGTAATGACAGAGAGAGGTTCCTGGGTGCCGTGTGCTTATTAAAGCCAAGGTGCTTTCAAATCGCAAGCGGGGAGCCCCCCTGCAGCACGTCAACCCCGCGGTAATCACCCATGGCATCACTCCATGATGGATTAGTTTAGGGCTTCTGGCTGTGAAAATAAAAAGACCTCAAAGAAAACCTTGAAACAACCATGATTTATGAGTTTAAGAGTCTCACTTAGGTTAAAAACAACGTACTGAGAAAATGTCCTTTTTTACTGGAGGGTGGGGAGGTAGGCAGTGTCCCGTGATGGGATTGCCAGCATAATTCTTTCAGTAAATTCTTTAGAAGGAAGAAGCACAGAAAAGGCAAATACATTAATTTATAGAAAAAAAGATAACTGGCAACTCCATGCATTTTTATGAGAAGCACTACCACTGGTTTATTGCTTTAATATAGTTAATATTCACAGTCCAGAGTTGTAACTGTAAAACGCAAATATTTGCATCACTGTTGCAAATCCTTGCTCTTTATGTTGAACAACTCCGATATTCTCCAGGGGGACTCACTATGTAAAGATGGTGGATGAAAGATATTTGGGAAATAGAATATGAAGACTCTTTTCTGATTGCTTAAAATGGGGGGGGGCAGAGCATGTTGGGAAATCTAAATACAGCTACATCTGTTTTTGTGCAGTATTTTAAGTTACATAGTTTCATTAAATTGTTAACATTCTTTTTTTTTTTAAAGGTTTTATTTATTTATTTGACAGAGAGAGCACAAGCAAGGGGAGTGGGAGAGGGAGAAGCAGACTCCCCATTGAGCAAGGAGCCCGACATGGGACTTGGGACCCTGAGATCATGACCCGAGCCAAAGGCAGATATTTAACCAGCTGAGCCACTCAGGAGCCCCGAACTGTTAACTTTCTTAAAAAACTAGAGAATCTCATTAATTATAGAATTTCCAGGGGGAATTACTTAGTTCTACTTAAAAAACATAGCTAGGTTTTTTGTTTGTTTGTTTTTTGTTTTTTTGTTTTAATTAGGAAGGACTTGTCTGAATGTACTAAAACAATTTCGAGATGGCTTACCCTGTTTCCTCTGCAAGTCTCCATGCGGCTGTGTTTCCTGCTGGGCGTCCACGACTCTGTGTCTCTGCCCCCGTGTGCCCCGGAGTGGCCTGGGAGGACACAGGGCACAGTTGGCTCTCACATTGCTTTTTGCTCACTCAGCGCTCTGTCTTTGCCCCCTTCTGCCTCTCGTGTACCTGTTGGCCTCGTGCTGCAGGCCCTGTGAAGTATATTGGCATCAGGACAATACTGGCTTCCTAGAATGTGTTGGAAAGTATCCTCTCTTTTATTTATGTATATTTTTGAGGTGTCTGAGAAGTTATTGGTGTTAATTCTTGTCTAAACATTTGGTAGACTTCACCAGAGAGGCCATCTGGTTCTGGGTTTTTCTTTCTGGGAAGTCTTCTGGTTGCTAATTCAATGTCTTCGCTTGTTACAGACTTGTCCAGACTTCCTATTTCTTCTAAAGTCAGTCTTCGTAGCTGGGTTTTTGTAGGACTATGTCCATTTCATCTAAGTTACTAACTGGTTGGCACATGATTATTCATTGTATTATAGCCCTTTTTATTTCCTTTAATTCAATAGTAATACTCTCTCTTCCATTTCTGACTTTAGTAATTTGAGTCTCCTCTTTTTTTCTCTTAGTCACCCTAGCTAAAACTTTGTCAGTTTGGTGGAACTTTTCAAAGAACCAGCTCTTGGTATCATTGATTTTTTTCTGTCATTTCTCTATTTTGTCTCTGCCCTATCTTCATTCTTTCTTTTCTCCTGCTAGCTTGGGATTAAGTCTCCTCTTCTTCTTATAATTCCTTAAGGTGTAAAATTAGGTTATAGATTTGAGGTTTTTTTTTTTATGACGATTTTATTTATTCATTTGAGAGAGTGAGCACAAGCAGAGGGCAGGGGGAGAGGGAGAAGCAGACTCTTGCTGAACAGGGAGCCCGACACAGAGCTCGATTCCAGGACCTGGAGATCATGAGCTGAAGGCAGATACTTAACTGACGGAGCCATCCAGGCGCCCGAGATCTTTTTTAATACAATACTATAACTTTCCCTCTAAGCACTACTTTAGTTGTACTAGTTAAGTTTTGTTATGTTGTGCATCCCTTCATTCCTCTCAAAGTATTTCATAATCTCCCTGTGATATTTCCCATGACTCACTGGTTATTTAGAAGTGTTTTTAATTTCCACATATTTGTGGAATTTCCTTCTGTTACTGATTTCTAATTACATGCTGTTGTTAGAGAACATAGTTTGCATGGCTTGATTTACTTTAAATTTATTAGATCTTATTTTATTACCTAGACTATGGCTTGTCCTGGAATACATTCTCTGTAAGCTTGAGAAGAATGTGTATCTTGCCGCAGGGGTGGAATGTTAGCTGTGGTCTACTATGAGCTACTATGTTAGCTCCTCAAGTTTTCTGTTCCCCTGCTGACCTGCCCAGTTCTTATATCTGTTATTGAAAGTGGGTTATCGAAATTTCCAGTTACTATTGTTGACTTAATTACTTTTTTTTCATTTCTGTAAGTTTTTGCTTTATGTTTTGGGGGCTTTGTTGTTAGGTGCATATACATTTAAAATAGATCGGGTTGACCTTCTTGTCAGAATAAAATGTCCTTTGTTTTTAGTCATGATTCATGTCTTGTAGTTTGAGACTTACATAAACCTTTACAGCTTTTTAATGGTTCCTATATGTTTGATGTATCTTTTCAGCTATTTGTGTCCTTGAATACAAAGCATCTTTTATAGACAACATAAAAGATGGATAATTTTTAAATTCTTTTTGCCAGTTTCTGTTGTTTTTGATTTTTCATTTTAACCCACTGGCTTTAACTAATAAATGATAAGATAGGTTTTTTGCTATTTGTTTTCTATGTGTTACTTCTTTTTTGTTCCTCTGTTCCTTGATTCCTGCCCTTTTTGTGTTAAATAGATAGTTCCTGGTATGATTTTAAACTTTCTTTATTTTGTCTCTGATATGTAACTTAAAAAAATATTTTCTTAGTGGTTGCATGAATATTACTCTTATCACCTTACTTAAAAAAATCTAATTCAGAGTAATGCTAATTAATATCAATAGTAAATACTTTGCCCCAATATGTTACCATTCCTTCTTTTTTCTTACCTGTTAGTACCATACAAATTATATCTTTATTTATTTTAAGTCCATCAACACAATTTGATAATTACAGTTTTATGCAGTAGTCTTATAAAACAAATAACAGAAGAAAAGAGTTACTGAGAAAAATACATGTATATTATCTTTCATAGCACCTGTGTAGCTACCTAGTTTGTACTATTTTATATCTTCGTGTGAAGTAGGATTCCTTCCAATGTGCTTTCATTTCATCTCAAGTAACTCCCTTTTTATTTCTTATAGAGCATTCTGCTGATGACACATTTCCCCCACATTTGTTCATCTGGAAATGTTCTAAATTATGCATTTTTGAAAAAAAGTCTAGCTGGATATAGAGTTCTTGGATGACCATCTTTTTCTTCCCCCAGCACTTTTAATATGTCATCCCACATGTCATACATGATAAGTCACTTCTCTGCTGCTTTTAAGATTCTGTGTTTGCTTTTCAAGTTTGTTTATGGTATGTCTAGCTGTAGCAATCGTAGAGGTTGTCCTACTTAGAGTTTTTTGATTTTCTAAAGTGTGTCAGTAAATACTTTTTATCAAGTTTGGTAAGTTTTTGGCCATCATTTCTTTAAATATTTTTTTCTGCCTTTTCCTACTCTCTCTCTGGATGTGGGGAGCTCAAGGCAGTCCGGCAGTGTCAACAGTCGCAGTGTAGCGTCTGACTCCCTGTGACGTCCCTTGTGGAGGCGTGGGGCAGTAGTCAGAGGCAGAACTCCTGGTACCTGCCTGGGTCACCTGACGTCTTGCTCCGCCTTTTCAGGCTCTTCCTGGAGCATAACTGACTCCATGGTGTTATTTCTAGGAGGCACGTAGGCCATGTAGCAAGCACCTGATCATGATGTGTACTGGGATAAGTGATCCATGTGCTAGGGCTCATAGCTTGCCCGTACCTCCTTGAAGATAGAATTGCAGTTGCTCTTTTCTTGATCACAACGTAGTACGAGCGTGTTAGGAAAGGTTGAGTCAGTCATTAACTGCGTGATTATGTTACTAGTTCCTATATAAGATGTGAGATCAAGTCGGCTTGTTGGATATCATCCACTTGCCCCTCCTGCTCCCATCTTTGTCTCTGTTGTCTCTTCAGTGTCTCCTTACTCTCAGGCTTCGTCTCTTGCCGCGCCGGCCACGACATCTGGACTCTTTTGTGTTGGTGCTCTTGATTGCATCCCATGGTCTCTAAGATCCTGTTATTTTTCTTTATTCTTTTTATTTTCTTCTTTTCAGAGTATCTCTCTTCTGGTAAAGATATTAAACTGTCTTCCAGTTCACGGAGTCCTTCTGCCGTCAGCTGAAATCTGCTGTGGAGCCCACCTGGTGAATTTCAGTTGTTCTTTCATCTGTAGAATTCGTATACGATTCTTTTAATATCTATCACTTAATCGATGTTCCCTTTTTGGTGAGAAAAATTTGTTATTATATCCTTTGATTCTTTATTTTTTATTTTTAAAGATTTTACTTATTTATTGGACAGAGAGAAACACAGGTAGAGAGGGAGCAAAGCAGGGGGAGTGAGAGACGGAGAAGCAGGCTTCCCGCCGAGCAGGGAGCCCGATGTGGGGCTCGATCCCAGGTCTCCGGGATCATGACCTGAGCCGAAGGCAGACACTTAATGACTGAGTCACCCAGGTGCCCCTCCTTTGATTCTTTCGATGTGGTTTTCTTCAGTTTTTGAACATATTTATGATAGTTTTTGTCCTCTCAGGGATATTTTCTGTTGGGTGTTCCTTCCTGGGCACGTGGGGTACTTTCTGATTTTATTTGTTGCATGTCTTTGTGATTCTTGTTAAAAGCTGGACCTTTTAGAGAATATTTTAGCAACTCCAGTGGCAAAGCCCTCCACCCATCGAAGTTTGTTTTTGCTGCTGTGGTTTTATTTTTGTTTTTCATTTTGGCTTTTGGTGGTGTTTTGTTTTGTTACTGTTTGTTTAGTGGCTTTGCTTTTCTAATTCTGTTGGTTCTCTGTTTCCTATGATGTGTGACCACTGAGTTGTCCACCATTCTTTTTTAAGTTCTTTTTCTTTTCTTTATAAACCACTTTATTGAGATATGATTGGCATTTGGGAAGCTTTTCAGATTTAATATACACGACCTGGTAAGGTTTCTGGTAAGTACATGCTCATGAAAGCATCAGCACAGTCTGCTGTAAACATCCCCATCACCCCCAGAAGTCTCCTCCTCCCTTCTTTATTTATTACCGTCGTTATTATTGTTATTTTGTCTGTCGTGATAAGAACACAGAATAAGGTCCTTTCATTTTCAAGCCTGGATTCCTAAGGGTCACGTCTTGGTCAGTAGTGTTGTGTCGGTAGGCAGTCAGCCATCAGGTTTTCTCCTGTACCTCACTGTGGGTCTTGAACCTTTTGCCAGGAGGGTCTTGTGAATGGACATTGGTGAGACTTCGGCCTTCACTGCCTGTTCCTGGTGGCACCAGCGGCGAGGAAACGGTGTCTTCTCCTTCCCAGTGTTCCCGGGGCGTCCGCCTGGCCTTCCACTGTTGACCCTAGAAATACATCAGACCGTTTCAGGTTCCCTGTGGTCCTCTGGTTCTGTGTTTCCTTGTATATTCGGGCTCGTGCTAGTGTTTACTGTCACTGGCGTCAGCAGAGGCAGTTCGTTGGTGTTCGGTCAGGCCCCAGCGGTGGCCCATGCCCCAGCGCAGCTGAGGCAGACCGAGAGCCTCCCCCGGTGCCGCGAGTGTAGACAGCGCATCGCTGTGCAGTGGCCCTCTCCGCGGTGCTTCAGAGCATCAGCTCTCCCGACCGTCACTGTGCAGCAGACAGGCACAGCCCATCGTCTCTCCCAGGCACAGTCCTTTCTCTCGGATGGATGAACTGTTTCGTTCTGTGGCTTTGGTGACTTCTGTGAGCTCTGAGATGCTTGGTCTTGGTTGCGTTGGAGACAGAGGGAGTTCACCTAGCTCCTCAGAGCACTGTTCTGCAAGCCAGTTATCTGGCATGGCCCCGGGGGGCCTGGGGCCTCCCACTTAGCAGAACGCACCTCGGGTGCACCTGCTGAGGGGGTGGTGTCGGCAGCCGGCTGTGTGCGGTGGAGTGGCTCATGCTACATGGAAAGACGTACATATATGCTTAGGAGGGCGTGTTGCGGGAGAGTGGGTCATGGAGCCCAGCAGAGCTCCCTGGGGCACGTGGGCTACTGTCCGGTCTGAGGACAGTTGAGCAGGGAGGTGCTCGCTCGCAGTTTGGAGGAGCATGGGCCGGGCCTGAACTGTGACCCCATTACTGCCGCTGAGAAGAGGACATGCGGCAAAGAGGTGCCGGCGTAGCCCCGCCGAGCACCCCTGGAGCAGGTGTGAGCCCCCCCTTCAAACTGGGACCTGAAACCCAGGGATGCTAGAACATGCGCACAACGGGCCCACAGCCCTGCCAGCGTTTGGTTTCTCCTTGCACGGTCGTGGAGTGCTTCCCGCATGCCTGGGTTCGAGGTCTCGCATGGGACCGTCACCCAGAGCCTGGCCTCGTGGACCCCCTTCTGCTGACGTGGGATGGACACCCTGCTCTGCAAGGGCGGGGGAGGCGGCGTGTGGGCTGAGATGTTTCCAAGGAGGGCGTCCAGGGAGTTTGCGCTGGGGCAGGAGTAGGGCACGAGTGACAGGGAGGTCTGGGGGGCCGTTCTCCAAGCAAGGGGGCAGAACAGACGCAGACCCCAGAGGGAGAAGAGGCTGCATTTGTTGCCGAGGCCGTGAAGGGTTGGGGAGCAGAGGCGGCTTCGGGGGGTAGTGCCTGTGCGTGTGCATGGAGGGGCCGGACAAAGGGAGCGGGCTTCCCACGGAGGTGGAAGTTTCTGGTGTTGAGTACGGGAACATTCATTCGTTCACCAGATGACCGCCTCCTGTTCTTGCCCAGCTGCTGGGGCTGGAGCAGGGAGCAGACACAGGAACAAGAGGGAAATAAACAAATGTGTGGTTTCTTGGAGAGTTGCAGGGAAAGGAAGACAGGAAGCAGGCTGGTGGCAGGATTGCGTGCATCATGTGCAGAAAGGTGTCCTGCATGTGGCCTGAGGAGCGTCACAGGAGGGGCTCTAGAACCGTGCTAAGCTCTGTAGGTGTGATGCCGGGTGACAAGAGTGTGTGAGGTTGCTCAGCACAGGCCACACCAGCAACCTCTCAGACACCGCTGTCCTGCTCCCCCTTGGCCAGTGCCCCCCACGGAGATGCTGACCCCCATCAGCACAGGGGCCTCTGCTGCATGTTGAACTTGGTGGGAGGGGGATCCCACAATGCAGGCTCTTTGTGTCTCGCTTCTTCCCCTCACCCTCACGCTTTCGAGGTTCGCTCTGCTACCCCAGGGGATGGTGTGGCAAACCCCTCTTAGAGGCCCAGTGTGACCACTGTGGGGAGATGGGCCCACGGAGGCCTGTCCAGGGGTGTCGTCTGACCCCACAGAGCCGAGAGCCACCGGGACTGGGTGTGAGCTGTGAGGGGCTGGGAACATCGGATTCCAATGCATGTTGGAGACAGAGCAAATGACATTTCATGATGGGTTCAATGCAGCAGGCGGCTGGAAAGAAAGTCAGGGCAGCCCTGGCCCACAGCCTTTGCTTGTGGGAAGATGGCATCAGAATTTAGGAGGCGGGGGCAGCTGCAGGGGAAGGGTCTGTGGGGGGAAGCCGGGCCCGTGTTCGGACAAGTCGAGTGTGATGTGTGTGTCCGAGGTGTGCAGGTCCTCGGGCCTCTGACGTTGGCTTTCCGAGGATGGTCTGACCCATAAAGGTGCGTTTTGGGGGCTCTGCGCATTTCACCAGGCCCCCAAAGGGATGGAGGTGGAAAGAAGGGGGAGCTTTGCAGGTTCAGCTCCAAGCGCTACAGCATTCAGCGGACCAGGGGGCGGGGGGCAGGGAGGAGACACTCGCACAGGAGGTGGAGCGGGAGAAGGTCTGGACGTGGCGCCCCCATGAAGGGGCTGTGAGGACGGACCCGTGCAAACTGGGGCACCATGAACGCACTGGGCAGGGCTGCACCTGCTGCCACACTCTCCCTCAAGGCCCGCCTGCTGCTCCACGGGGACAGTGACGCTGTCGGAAGTGAGTGTCCTGAGAGCAGGGACCTGAGCGGTGTGGGCTCCGAAGGTGTCCCGGCCGCTGCTGGAAACCTCGGGGACGCGGAGCTAGGAGAGCAGCTCTGTCCCGACTCATGTCCGTTAGACGCAGCCATGGGACATCTTCAGTACAGCAAAGAGGCTGTCCAAAGGACGGAGTCCCGTGTTCGAAAACTTAGTGGGCCGTGGGCGTTGCCTCGGGCGCATCTCTCTCCTGGGTCCAAGCCCTCGCTTCGTCTGTCTCATGGAGGTCTCTCTGTCCGTCTCTCCCGCACACTTGAAGACGCCGCTTTCAAATCCGGGTTACTTCTAACAGAAGCCCTGGAGACAAATAACACTACCGCTTAAGGGTTGAATCGTGCTCCCCAAAAATAGACCCACTGGAGTCCTCGCCCCCAGCAACTCAGAACGTGACCTTGTTTGGGCAGAGTGTCTTTGCAGAAGTAACAGAGTGTAGATGAGGTCCTTCTGCTGGGCCCTGATCCAGCGGGACTGGTGTCCTTATAAGAAGAGACCAGAATACAGAAGTGCACAGGGAGGGACAACGGGGGGACGGCCCAGGGGGAGGATGGCTGTTCCGAGCCGGGGAGAGAGCCCACGGGAGAAATCAGCCCTGCTCACACCTGCATCTCCAAATCGGGCCCCAGAATTAAGCCACCCGGGCTGTGGCATGTCCTCGGAGGCAAACTCTTACAGAGGCGACCGCCTTGGCTGGAGCCAAAATTCACCCCAGTTTGCTGTTTGTTTCGACGAGCTTGAGGCCATCCCTGCTGATGAGTGGCCTGCTTGCAAAAGGGCTACAGGACGAGGCCTTGGGGACACGGAGGTGCCAGGGAGCCCGCTGCAGGCCGCCCACCCCGTAGTCGCTGGTCGCCTTCCCGCCAGCCCGGGTCCCGGCTGCAGCGTGGGGGGACCGGGCCTCTTAAGCCCTTCTTTAGGCACCTGGAAGGTAAGGGCTCTTGTTGCCGTGGGATCATACCGACTCAGTTCTTTTCCCGATGAGGATCGTTCTCTTTTAAAAAAAAAAAAAAAGTATCTTTTCCTCTTTTACCTTTAAGTAAATCTAGGGATTTGAGCTAAAAACGTTGTGTGTCGGAAGAGCCAGTAATTCAGGATTCTCGCACGAAACCAAGTGGGGACAGAGAATCCACGCAGAGTGTGCCCCCCACGTTTCTGTTTGCCCCTTTCCGGCCGCATTTGGCAGGGTGAGGAGCAGGGCTGGGTCGGGCCACGCAGCGACGGAGTGGAGGGGGGCGGGTCTCCCTTTCCCCTCCGCATCTGGGGTGGTGCCCCGCCACCGCGTTGCGGGGCTCCAGGTGTCCGGAAAGAGAGAAGGTGGATAAAGACCCCAATTCAGCCCCCCGGGCAGCCTCTCCCCCTCCTCAGCCACACACTCACTAGGCCCTGACAGTGGGGCCTTTGTTGGGGGCTCTGGGGGCCGTAAGGGACCCCGAGCAGAAAGAGCTCTCACTTCAGGCGGTGCCCGGGCCAGGGGAGCCGCATCCACTCTTGGGCTCAGCTGGGGCAGAGCAGAGTTTGAATGGGGCGCCTGGAGTCTACTCCGTGTTCCCAAAGCACGACTGGGCCAGCCCCTGGAGGAGGCACAGACCGGCATTCATTCCACCCCAAGTTCACGCGAATGAAAATAAGAAATCACAGACCGTTAGGACGACCAGTGGGTTCTCGCTCAGTGAAGGCGCAGGTGTGGCGTCCTAACCACGGTCCTCCCAGACGCTCACAACATAGCATCCCTCTCCCAGTGACATACCTCGTCTGGCCCAGCGCCCGGACGCATGGACACACCGCTGGGGGCTTTCTCCACTGGGCTCCGTCCCAGTTATTAATTTCTTTTCCTCGGTCTTTGCATTTTCAGCATCATGGCTGCTTCTCATTGCACGTGTGGGCTGAGCCGAGGGACGGCTGTGGAACGCGTGGCCGGCGTTTCCCATTGCCAGTGGATGGGCCGTCTGAGTTTGCACTGGGAGAGCCATGCCTGCCATTCCAGCGGCCCCTGGCCAGCTACACAATCCCCTCTCCGGGTGAGGGCTCTTTCTGGGCCCTGACTGCTGTTCTTTCTCAGATTTCGTGAGGACAACCAAATCCAAGAACGCCAAACTTTGGTGAATAAAACACCCTCACTCATTAAAAAGGAGCTCTGCTTTGAAGCTGTCTAGGTCTGCCGGAGATTACACCTAATTAAATCCCAACAAGTGTTCGATTCAGATGAACAGGTAGAGATGAATGGATGAAAAGTCTGAATAACAAAACATTTTGAGAGACATGAGTCTCAGACAGAAAGGAGCGTGGACTCAAATCCAAAAGCGTGGGTTGAACTTCATTAGTAAATTCTTGCCTAATAGCGTGTCCGCCGCTAATGAGAGCGCTAGTATTCGACTGCGGCAAGGAGAGCCTGCACACACAACACACCCCGTTGCCACTCTGCAGATAGACATCTCTCCTCCCGACGCCACGCATCCAGAGCCCTTGTTGAGAGCACTCCAGAGCAGATTTTGTGGGGCCGGGGCACGGTTTATAATGACCACGCCCTGCCCCACATGGGGACAGGGTATGAGCCTGTATCCTGGCCTTGGGCCACCCTGCACACACGGGCTGCTCAGCCCGGCCGAGGACACGCCCTGATTCCTGGTTCAGAGCTGGGGATCACCATGCCTGACAATTAAGCTCAAAACCCAGCATTCTCCCAAGTGACTTCATGTCTGAGTATTTGCTGGCCTGCTGTGCAGTCTGCACCACTTAGATAAAATCCAGGTCTGCGGTGTGGGCTGCGTGATCAGCGTTCCCGCTGGCTCGGGGGCTGAGCCCAGTGACGAAGAATGTGGAAGATTTGGAGGGAGGATCTCTCCGCCAGAACTGCTTTACCTGTGAGCCTTGGTTACAGGCTGGAACCCCGTGATGGGACGCGGAATTGCTTTCTGGGAGGCTTTTCACGTGGGACAGTTTTACATTTGTAAGGAGTCGTGTAGCTGGTAATGAGGTCCCGTGTCGTGCACCCGAGTTTCCCCTCGTATTAAACCTTACATTATTAGTGTGGCCCGTTTATCACCGGTGTTCCTCGACTGACTCCTTATTTTCACCCAGATTCCATACTGTTCCTGTTTCCTTAGACTGTGTATTTGGTCTTCGCACCTCGGCATTCCAGTGTAATTTTGACAGGGATCAAACTAGACTTGTACTGTGTCACTGTATTAAACCAGCCACATTCAGATTTGGTTGATATTAAATGTTGTCCGTTCTTTAAACATAAAAAAAAAAAACCCCAAAAAACCCCCCAAAAAACAATGAATAAGGGACTAAAACTCACACCCCCCTGATTGACAGCAGCGATGGGTACTCATGTCCGACGCATCATAAATGGACACCTGGGCTCATAAATCACACCTTGTAGTGATTTCCCAAAGTCAGGGACGAATCTCTTGCTCCGAGGAGACCCTCCATTTCAGAAGAACATTGAGGTCTATCTAATGCTTCAGGGCAGGTAGGGCTCCTCCCCGAGGCTGTTCTCCATTGTGGTGCCCCGGTCATGGGTGGGCCGGCAGGGCCGAGGGCCGCAGCATCAGGCAACCCCGAGTGGGCCTCTGTGTGAGCAGGTGCCGGGCAGAGGTCAGCGGGGGGTGTCACAGGGCTCACAGCGCCTGGGACTGTCGCCAGCCCGCCGGGCATTGAATGGAGTTGAGAAGGCGGACAGGGGTCATTCTGGCAGCACCACAGACATGCAGAGGAACCCACCAGTCGGGGAGCAAGCAGGGGACACCAGTGGGCGGTGCTGGACCCCCACCCAGTGCCCTGTGTCCAGAGCCCGGGAGCCCCGCCTTTCCCACAGCGTCCCGTAGATGTGCCCTGGGCTCCGGGCAGTGCGTCGCAGGCTGTAGGCATCCTGTCTGCGTGGCTCCAGCCTTCCCCGCGGCTCCTCCCACCCTGAATCACCCCTGGTCTCGAGTGTACCTCCACATCCCATTCCAGTAGGGGAGCCAGACCCTCCCAGACTCTGGGTGCTCTGACGTGCAGAGAGTGGGCAGGTAATGGGCTCCTTTGCTGACCACCGGCTCCAGCTTTATCCCACCCCTTCCTTCTCTTCCTTTTTTCTTGGCTACTATTGGGTGTAACATTTAAAGCATCGAATTATAAAATTGGTCTTTGTTCAAAAGGGCACATACTGGGGTACCTGGGTGGCTCAGTCGTTAAGCATCTGCCTTCAACTCAAGTCATGATCCTGGAGACCCGGGATCGAGCCCTGTATCGGGCTCCCTGCTTGGCGAGAAGCCTGCTGCTCCCTCTCCCTCTCCCCCTGCTTGTGTTCCCTTTTTCTCTTTGTCTCTCTCTGTCAAATAAATAAAATCTTTAAAAAAAAAAAAAGGCAGGGGTGCCTGGGTGGCTCAGTTGGTTGGGCGACTGCCTTCGGCTCAGGTCATGATCCTGGAGACCTGGGATTGAGTCCCACATCGGGCTCCCTGCTCGGCGGGAAGCCTGCTTCTCCCTCTCTCACTCCCCCTGCTTGAGTCCCCTCTCTGGCTGTGTTTCTATCTGTCAAATCTTTTAAAAGAAAAGAAAAGAAAAGGGCAAATAGTTCATGACTTCACTTATGTAAAATGTGCAAAACAGATAAATCCCTGGAGAAAGAGAGAGCAGAGTAGTGGTTATAGGATCTGGGAGAGGTGAGACTGGGGAGGACCGCTGATGAGAGCAAGGTTTCTTTTGGGAGTGATGAAACACTCTGGAATTACATCGCGGAGATGATTGCATAGCTTCTGAATGACACCAGACACACTGGATTGTAGACTTGCCAATGGTGAGTTTTATGGTATAGGAATAATTTCAATTAAAAATGTGATGCTTTTTCACCGTAAAGATGTTTAAAAACGAAATAAAAGGGGACATTTTAAATTACCTTTATAATTCCAGATACGTAATAGTGACATTTTGATGTGTGTGTGTGTGGGGGGGGTAGTTTTTGTGGGCATTTTGTTGGTTTTGGCTTGTGTTTATTTTTTTCCTTTGAGGGGGGCCAGGAGAGACCCTGTTGGACTCTGTGGAAATGTGGACTTGTGTCGTCACCTGTCCCCAAGTTCACATTTGCCCCAGTTACATTTGGCTTATACATTTTAGGAGGTATGGCATCGGGACAGCCGTCCCGTGTCCAACTTACTGCCGTGCAGAAAAACGACAGTTTCTAATATCAGACTTGATGGGGTCCTTATTTCTCGGTATGAAGCAACACAGGGCCGAGTGTGTTGAAACTTATGA
>PITA01026099.1:0-23208 GCA_004023965.1 Spilogale gracilis
TTAAAAAAGGAAGTGGTAACATTTATCTGGTTTTGTAGATAAAGAAAAAAACATACAGATAAAGTCTGTACTTTCCGTAGTATCTCTGACATCTTTATAAAAATATGTTAATACAATTTATTTAGTGAGAGTTTCTAGCAAACAAATCTATTCTCTTAAACAATCATCATTAAATCTAGGCAGTAATAATAGGTTAAGTTCAGTAATTGGGCCTTACTACAAAAATAATTAGAAACTGAGAAATAATTACATATTATTACTACCCAATAATGAAAGAATTTCACATTATAATCTTACAACTTGACTACGCTCGTTTTCTAACTGGGCACAAATAATTATAACCTAATTCACCTTCCTGCGTAGGGGGTTTAAAAAAAAAAAGTAGAAGTGGGGGAGCTCTTTGAATGCTATGACTAGAAAAAAGAATTAGGGATAGTGGTTCTAGAAAAAGATGGAAAGAAGAGGAATCCGTGTGTTCAGGTTAAAAGCAAGAGATGACTACCCAAAAACTCTTTAGGCCAAGAATCACCACCATGTGGGATGAAGCACAATTAAAGCAAAGTGCTTCAGGTAGAAGATAAGTGCTTTATTAACTACCACATCTCCTGGTTTGTAAGCTATCTCAGAGCACTATTAGTGATAAAATTCATCTTAATATTTAAAGCATGATTTATCAAGATATGAAAAGGCTTATTTTTGAAGTAATTAAACAAGGGCCAGTTGCTTTGGCCCTTAGTCAGATAAGGGAATAGGTGTTAAGAGATAAAGTTGAGAGGCAGTCAAAGACCACATTAAACTCTACTCTATACCATGACCTGCTTAAGTATAAAGGGAAGTCATTAAGGGTTTTAAGTTTGAAACTGTTGTAATCCAACTTACACACTCCCCTCTACACAGGGGAGAGATGAGATGCAGTTAGGAGTGGAAGTCCTGGAATCAGGAGGGAATATGGGGGCTTCTACCAAGAGGGCAGCCTGGGAGGCAGGGACAAACAAATGTCCCTCAAGATGCATTTGGGAGGGGGAAGCGACTGTAGGCGAGAAACCGGATGCGGAGGGCGGTGCGAAAGGAATCACAGATTCCTGACAAAACTTTCCCCAACTGCTTCAATATCCTGCCAAGAAGGAACCATTTCCTTCTTTCTTCCTCTTACGTTCCCCTCACTACCTCCTGCCCACCCTCATGCCTGATAGGGATGCTCCCGCATGCAGGCCTCCCGGGCCGTAAGCGCTCGCTGCACCGACGGAAACGCACCACCGTCAAAACGTCTCTGAATGCTCGGGCTACTCTAGATTCCAAAAGTACTTTCTGTCTTAACTCACAAGGA
This sequence comes from Spilogale gracilis, assembly GCA_004023965.1. NCBI lineage: Eukaryota > Metazoa > Chordata > Mammalia > Carnivora > Mephitidae > Spilogale > Spilogale gracilis. The sequence continues at coordinate 1,328 of PITA01026099.1, forward strand.
TACAAAAGGTCTTGTAGGACACTGAGTTTACTAGGTATTTTCCTACAGGGATTTGGATTGAAGTTCCAGCCTGAAAGACAGAACCGGGTTCAGTTATAAAATGCACTTTCGTACCTGTACATCAGAACAACACTTCTCCATTTGTGTGTCCTTTTTCAGCAAAGGATTGAAATAGTTCCTATGAACTGTGCCAAGAAAAATATTCCTAGCATTTTTAACCCTCAGTTATTTCTTTCAAAAAAATATAGTACACACCTGAAGGAAATCTTCTGAAAGTGTAGGATTTATCTTCTAAATTGAGAACAATTTAAAATACAGCAAAGAATAAGAGAACATCTATCTCTGTGACCTCCACCTAGAACTGCCAATTGTTTCATTCAGCACTTTGTGTTACTCAAAGAACTATGGGAGTTTGTATTACTAGACACCTCTCTAAGGCCTGAACCTACTCCCATGCCCCTGACCATTGTTCTGAATGTTAGGGCTTAACCTTTACAATTTTTTTAACTTTCTTATGCTGTACATTTGCATCAATGAGCCATTGTGACATGTCACATATGTGACTTACATTATTTTTAATTGAAAAAAAATATGTTCTAAAACTTGGTTTTACATTCAGTTTATGAATGTAGAGTTTACGAATGGGTCAAAAATATTTATCTGATTTATTCATAGGTGCTTAGGTGGTTTACATGTTTTAACTATTTAAAAAAATGTTGCAGTTATCATTTAGATGCCTCCTTGTACACATATAAAACATTTTCTCAACAGTATACACCTAAATGGATAATTATTGGGTCACAGAATATGCACATTATTAATTTCACTACACAATACTGAACTGTTATCCACATTGACTTTATCAATTTACACCAAGCAAAATTTTATTTTTTTAAGTAGCGAACTGAAGCAGATACATTAACCTCTATTTGAATTAAATAGATATGCACAGGACTTGATTAAGAATTTGATCATGACTACTGTGGTAGAAGTAGCTTCATCTACTAGCAAAAGTGAAAGGTGCTGATTGTCAAAGGCTCTGGATCATGGTCTATTAGCTGGCAAGCAGACTGAAAGCACATGGGCCACGTTCTTAATTCCCCTGCCCAGCTGTCCTCTGCAGTAAGTCCCCAGGCAACTTATCTCTACGAAGTCTGCCCACTGCCCTAACTTGATGACTGGACACAGAGTCCTTCTGGTTGTGTTGAGAAGCGTGAAAAATAAAAACTGGGACCATTATGCCTTATACCCCTAACAGCCACTTGGCTTCTGTACACTCGCTTGCTGGACCCTGGGAAAGTGGAAAAACCCTAGCACCCCCCCCCCCCATAGCCACCCTGTAACCACAAGGACTCTCTCACACCTTCAGATCTAAGAACGAGAGATAATGGCCATCTGGCTCCGGGAATATGGCTACAAGAGCACTCCCTGAGCCCGGCTATCTAGCCCCAGGAATGTGGCTACGTGATCACTTCCGGAGCCTCCTACCAGACCATCGGGCATCTTGGGGTTTGCTGGGCTGGGGGGCCAAGGCCAGTCGTAAGGTAACCAGTAAACCAATCATGTGCTTGTAACTGGGGAAACTCTGTAACTTGTTTGCCCTTACCTATAAAAACTGCGCTAAAAGTGTGCTCGGGGTCTCTGAGCGTGACCGGTAACGTCCGCACCGAGGCCCAGGTTCGAACCTGACAATAAACGACCCTTGCCGCTTGGCTTTGACTCTGGTCTCCGGTGGTCTTTTTCGGGGATCTCACGACTTGGGTGCAACAGTGTGTGCCTCAGTTCTCCTGACATTACTAGGGACAGGTATCACTCTACATATCCCTCCCAGTAGATCATTCATTTGCAGGCAGGTACCGAAGGAGCATCAAGCCAGCAAGAACCAGACACAGTTCCGACCCTCGAGGAGAGCAGTCTAGAGCTATACAATCCAGAAGCCACTGGCCACTGAGCACTTGACCATCTGAAATGCAGCTAGTCTCAACTGAGCTGTGCTGCTCCACATGGACAATAAACACTAGATTTTGAAGACTTAGTACAAAAAATATAGAACGTATCAAAACGTTATACTGGTTCTATGTTGAAATGACATTCTGAATATATTATGCTAAGTACAACAGTACTATAATTAATTTCTCCTGTTTCTTTTTACTTTAACATGACTATAAGACAATTTAGATTTTTACTTGGGGCTCACATTATCCCGACCTGCCCTGGTCAAGAAGCTAGAAGAGGGGTGCCTGGCTGGCTCAGTCAGAAGAGCATGCAACTCTTGATCTTAGGGTCTTGAGTTCAAGCCCCACGTTGGCTGTGGAGAATATTGAAATAAATAAATAAAAACTTAAGAGAAAAGATGGTATGAGAGACAAGTATAATAACACGGTGAGGTGGACCTAGTTCCAAGCTCTATGGGATCACGCAGAAAGGACAAAGCCCATGCAACTTTACGCAAAAGACAAACCACAGGAACTGAGACCACAAATATTAAAAAATAATGTTTTATTATTTGGAAAACATGAGTTAGCTAGATGGAAAAAGAGGAAGGGTACGAAATCATCCCAGGAAGAAGCCCAGAGTCGAGAGAGAACAAAAACTCGCTACCCTGGCAGAAACGAGGCTGGGTTAGTCACATTACCCCTCATAACCCTGAACAAAATCAGCATTTTTCATCTAAAATAACAATAATCATATTCTTGCATTTTTTCTTCGTAAGGAGCCAACTTCAGACAAGTGAAACAAAACTTCTCACAGAAAACAATCTCTAAGCAATTATTTACCTCACAGTACCAATTTCTTACTTCTATACTATCTGATCACACACATCTTCAGGGCAAGCAGTTGTGTAAATAAAATGACAAGGGAACACGCATACCCAGGACAAAACCCAGTGCCCCCTGCATATATGAACTTGTTATATCCCAAAGGAAGAAACTCAAGAGTATTTTACAACCTCAAAACTACATGAGAGCAGTAGGATCTTATTACACAATAAAAAAAAAATACATAATATTATCACTAGCTTTTTGCTGTTCTAGGTCTATAGGTGCCTTTATCATTTTATTATTTTTTCAATTATTAGATGAAAGGGATGCAAAATTAGAATTTTGATCAACTTACTGAACAACACAGTAAATTACACACAGAGGAGAAAGCCTTTTTTTCTAGTTCTATCTCAAACACCAAAACTACTGAAAACACTTTTATTAATGAGTGAAAAATAAAAACACAAGTCAACAGAAATGTAAAAAGAGCAAAAATAAAAATACTAGGACTCGTTTGGAGGAGAGTTTTTTAACATGACTTTAAAAAGAATTAATTTCAACAGCTGGAAATTGCATTTGGCTCCTGTTAAAGAAACATCACTGCTGCTGTTTGCAAACATGATGAATGGAGAGCAGCTTGCAAGCATGATGGATAAAAATAAATATTTCATTATGCAAAACGTGTTTCATTGTTGGGTTTGTAAGTCTGAAACAGTCTGAAGTACTGCATGGCAGCCACTGTTTTCAACAACGGGCAGGGTTTTCTTTTTTTCTCTTTCTCTCTTTTTTACTTTTTTTCTTTTTTTTTTAGCTGCAGTGTTTGAAAGTAACTTTTGGTATTTGATTGAAACTAAAATAACTATCTCCTTCCCCACCAAAGTACAGAACCAAGATTCTGGAACTTAAAAAGCAAACAAAGTAGAATTCACGGGTAGGAAACCAGTGCCTCCAGATGGAGTAGCCCACAAGTAGAAGTGACTCCCATTCTTTTTATAAGATATATTCAACTTGCTTTAATAAGTGATAGGATATATAACCTCATAAATGCACAAAGAAGTATAATATAGCTCAGAGAAATGAACCCAGATGGAAATATTGATCTCTACAATATAGTTAAGGCAATACCAGCATGTGCCCTTGAAACAAACAAGCCTCACAGTATAGTGATACCCCTCTTGTTCACAGATAACCCATCGGAGAAACCCACCCAGACAGTAAAATCCAGTGCTCAGGAAAAAATCACCAAGCAATGAAAAGAGTAAAGGAAAGCGCCATGAAGCCAAATCCTAATTATGACTCTGAAGAAGGTTTCTGTTAGCTAAACCAAATTTACTGAAAGATCTAAAGGAAAAACAAAAAAAAAAATTAAGATGAGTGTTTCAAGGGGCACGTGGGTGGCTCAGTCAGTTAAGTGTTTGCCTTCGGCCCAGGTTATGCATGATCTACAGGTCCTTGGATCAAGCCCCACACTGGGCTCCCAGTTCAGTGGGGAGCCTGCTTCTCCCTCTCCCGCTACTGCTTACCATGCTTGTGCGCTCGCTCTCTCTCTCTCAAATAAACAAATCTTAAAAAAAAGAAAGAAAGAAAGAAAGAAAGAAAGAAAGAAAGAAAGAAAGAAAGAAAGAAAGAAAGAAAGACAGACAGCAGAGTGGACAAGTCTCTGTTTTCTATCCATCCCAAAACAATAGAATGGAAAATAAATGAAGATTCCATCTTTGATAAAATTAGGCAAAATCGGTTACCCCATCACAGGGTGTAAGAAAGTACCACCAGAGGCAGTGCACTCAAGCAGATGGGAAGGTACTGAGAAGAGGCGTTTGGCTAAAGGTTCAGATACAGAATCAATGTAGGAAATACTGTCACTGAGATAAGGTGGTGTAAGTAGACAAAGATGGACTGTGAGCAGCCTTCTGGCTGCCCCTGGGCTTGTAGCAGTAACTCAAGGTCAGAGAAGGTCAGAGAGTGTCAGGGAGCCCTTCACTGTGCCTGAGGAGGGACTCCTGCTACCCCTGCCCTCCCAGCCCCCACACAAACCAGCTTCAGATCAATTTATTCAAAGATCAATAAAAAAGAACTGGGCCAACAAGTTGAAGGAGAGAGGGTGAAGGAGGGAGAGCAAAGGGAGGGAGACAGAAAGGGATAGGAAGAAGTAAACAGGAAAACAGAGGAGGGAAAGTCACCAGGCCAATAATGCCACCAAGCAATGAAAATCGTGACCAGAAACATCGCCACCACTCGAAGAGAAAGCAAAACCATTCCGAGAAGAGATAGAAAAGCTCTCGACAGATACGGCAAAATCACAGCACAAGATGAATTATGAGCCTCAAGAGTTCATCCAGGAAATTAAACTGAACAGTAAGTTGTGGAGGCAGAGTGAGCATCACTGAGTAAGACACATGTTGGATAAAATTGAGAAATGAGTGAAAATAAATGGAAATTAACAACAAATTAGAAAAGATAAAAAGAAAATGAGAAATGGGACATTTTTTAAAAAGTAGCACATGTATAACTACTTTCCCAAGAAGAAAAGAGAACAAATCAAAGACCAATTTTCCAGGACTAGAGGAAGACTTAAGCCTATGGGATTGAGAGGGCACACGCATGCCAAGAAAAACCAATACATAATGATAGTGAGGCAGGTCTAATTAAAATTGCTGGTACTTATAGATAAAAGTCCAACAGTATTCTTCAGTCAGGAGAAAAAAATCTCACTAGCCTCAGACTTCACAGAAACATTCAATATACTTGAGGAATTGAAATGATTCCAATAAAGTCCTCAGGAAATGAAAGTGTTTCCAGTCAGACTCTAAAGGAAACAAATACCCATCTTGAAACATTTTAAATCCATGAAATTTCAATCCCATTGAGTTTCTTTCTTTCCTTTCTTTTTTTTTTTTTTTAAAGATTTTATTTATCTGACAGAGAGAAACACAGCCAAAGAGGGAACACAAGCAGAGGTGAGAGAGGGAGAAGCAGGCTTCCCGCCGAGCAGGGAGCCCGATGTGGGAATCGATCCCGGGTCTCCGGGATCATGACCTGAGCCGAAGGCAGTCGCTTAACCAACTAGCCACCCAGGTGCCCATCAATCCCACTGAGTTTCTTACCAAAAAAAATATATGGAAACAAGATGACTGGCTGCCTCTTACATCAAAGCCTTTACCATCGAGCCTTTCCCCCTACCACTGCCTGATGCACCCCTCTCCTGGCTCTCAGCCACCTGTCTGTCTGCCACTCTTCCTTCTCTGGCTCCTTTCTGTCTCCCTGCCTCCCACCCTCCCTGTCGGTTTCCCTGGGCCTCCTCCCCTGGCCCTCCTCGTCTCCCTCCATGTCTGCCTCCCTGCCCTTCCTCCCCTCCTCCTCCCAACCTCCTGGTTTCTCTGCCTCTCCGTTAGCCTGTTTCCTTCCCTGCCTGTCACATCATATACTAAAGTCCATCTTTTCTTCTATGAAGAATTAACTCAAGCATCAGGTCTTCCTTAAAATCTTTTCTGATGTCACTGATCTGGACCTGTTTCCCTCTCCATTTCTAATTACCCAATGGTGTGCTGTGAATACTGTATCTAAAATAAAGTAACACCAAAAGATTGAAAATGGGCAAAGGCATACTTTGTAAGTGAAAACAAAAATAAAGCAAGGATCATGCATCAATATTGGTAAGATCTCATTGCCCTTCCTCAACCCAACAAGATAAAGGACATGAAAAAATAGTAAGGTACAATTCAGCTAAGTATATCAAATGCTGTAATCTGAGTATAGATTTTTTCCACTATCCATACAAAATTTACAGAAACTATATATCTAGGCCACAAAGAAAAGGTCACACAAATTCCAAATTTAAAAAAAAAGGACAAATAACACTCTATGATCACAGTGTAATAAAAAACAGGAATCTACTGTCAAACAGAAAAAAACAGAACCCTGAGAGCATCTTGGAAATTTTTCAGTCCTTATGCCAAAAGGGAGGAACAGCGTGGGAGGGTAGGTGCACACTTATAGCAAAATGAAATGCTTATCTGGGGAAAAAAGGAGGGGAGAGATCTATACTAAGCTCATCACGAACATAAAAAGGAACTATTTAAAACATATGGTATTGAATAGAAGAGGATAATGTTAATTTCTGGCTAAGAACCACTAAATCACACCTGCAAACCTAATCAACAGCTGAGGTTGAAGGTTCAAAAACCTGACTTGGCTCTAGGTGACACAGGCCTGAGTGGGACCCCGCCGCCACGCCATCCTACGCCACGCCCAGGGCCCTTCCTTCCCCTAGAAGTCACACGTTCTTCACATGGTCAACAGAGGTCACAAAGCGCAGACATAACATGGTTCAACTAGACCTAAGACATCAGAAACAGAAACACCGCTGCTCTACATATCACCAGGAGGGAAAAAAACGAAACCGTACTAATTAAACAATGACACATGCTTTATTTTCCACTATGAAGCTGTTTTACTTTAAATGGCTTTTAAAACTAGATTTGAATAAACATCACTCATTTTTTCTTAACTAAAAGACTAAAACAAACTGGATGTGACGTTACAAAAACATGAAACTGTAGTCACTGACTCCTCCAAAAGGTAGTATTTGCTTCACAAACATAAGCAAATCTAAGTTACTCAACTGTAGACAACTTCAATCTTGAGAAAAATCCTCAATTATTTAAGAGAACCAATATATATTTATCTCACAAGTATATGTTTATTAAATAACTTACTACTGATGACTGAATGACTTCATTGACCAAGAATATTTCCAGGGACTTAACACAGGATAATGCGCAGATGGAAAAACAGTTTCGTTACTAATTCCGTAATATTTCCTCCATCTATTTTGCAACACAATGTCAGAATCCGGGCTGCTCAGACGCTGTAAATACACTGTGCTGACAGGAAAGGGCAGAGTCTATTCAGGTGAAGCAAATTTAGTATCTGTCCGCGATCACAAACCTGCCAAAGTTAATCTCTGGTAAGTTCACGGTCAGAACAATGCTCAGCAAACTTGCCTAGAACCCACCGCGGAGCAACATACAAATGAGGGCTCCTAGGGCACCCCGTACCCCCATCGAAGGCCATGGGTAAAAATTATCACTAGACAAAACAGAGGAACACTACACTAGAACACGTAAAATCTAAGAATATACAATTTGAGAGAACACTGGTCATAAGACTGCATAAAGGTTTGGTTTGGTTTTGTTCGTTTTGCATAAAAGTCTTTTCAATTTATTACAAAATAAAACCAGATTTTGTTTCTCCTGTGCCTGGAATTGTTATAATTTGGAAACAAAGGAGGCCTGGGGATATATAGGTGTATTCAGACTCCCTCTGATGACTAAGTAACTGAAGAAAGCTACCCAGAAGGGCACCTTGGTGGCTCAGTCATTAAGCATGTGCCTTCGGCTCAGATCATTAGCCCAGGGTCCCAGGACCTAGCCGGCATGGAGATCCTTGCTCAGCGGGAAGCCTGCTTCTCCCTCTCTCACTCCCCTTGCTTGTGTTCTCTCTTTTGCTGTGTCTGTCAAATACATAAACAAAATCTTAAGAAAGAAAAGAAAGAAAGAGAGAGAGAGAGAGAGAGAAAGAAAAAGAAAGCTACCCAGAAAAAACATCTTGAAGGAGAGAAAGAGAACAATTTCACACCCTCAGGAAACAAACTGTATTCAATTAGGATCCATCAATATTTAAGTAATTTTTCTCTTTCCTTAATGTTATTGCAAATTGTAGGCTTAACATATGAAAATTTTGTTCTAATCATGAAAACAAAATATTTATCTAAGATCATATTTTAAAACCCTTAAGTTCCTTCCCTGTAAGGCACAGTCTGGATTTGTCTGACACAACTCTACGAGACGATGGAGATGTTCGACATCTATGCTGATCCCAACAGTTACCTCCGTGAACACGCAGTTGCTGAGCACTAGAGACAGGGCTGGTCAGACCAAGAAACTGAATTTTTGAGTTTATTTTAACTATAATTAATTTAAATTTAAATGGCCACACGTGGCTGGCAGCTACCATATTGGAAACAACACAGTCCCAAAGATGAAGAGGTTATACATCTGAAAACTGATTTTTGACCCTTGGAGATGGGGATGGAGTTGGTGTGAGATCAGTCGAGCTGATCATGGTTGCACAGACTAACTCACAAACGGGACGGCACAACCAGCAAACCATGCAGAATAAACAGACAAAATCACCACCACTACCAACAACTTAAAATCTTTAATAATATAACTGTTCTTAATTGTCAAGGGTTACTTCTTGTAACAGCCTCTTAAAAGTTTTTTTTTTTTTTTTGCCTCCTCCTACCTTCCTCCCTTAAATAAAAGAAGTAGTGAGGCGCCTGGGCAGCACAGTGGGTTAGCATCTGACTCTTGGTTTCGGCTCAGATTCTGGTCTCAGGATTGGGAGATCAAGCTCCGCATAAAGCCCTATGAGGGGCTCCGCAATTAGCGCAGGGTCTACTCAGACTCTCTCCACTTCTCCGCCTGCGTGCTCCTGCGCACGCACAGGCTGGCTCTCTAATGAATAAATCTTTAAAAATAAATAAGCAAGAGAAGTAGTAGCGTATATCTGACATAGCAGTCCGTGATGGCCCTAACAGTGAGGATGACTACATTCTTTCCCCTTTCAAACTTCAGGCCTCCCCCTCCAGTTTTTCTTTTTAAACTTTCAGCTCATCCTTTCCTTTCCTTTTTCATAATCCAGTAACTGTCCTCTCAGGCTTCCTCTCCGGACTCGGAACTGCTCTTAACCACTCACTGAACTCTTTTTGCATTTCTTTTTTTTTTTTTAGATTTTTTTAAATTTATTTGACACAGAGAGAGATCACAAGTAGGCAGAGAGGCAGGCAGAGAGAGAGGAGGAAACATGCTCCCTTCTGAGCAGAGAGCCTGATGTGGGCCTCCATCCCAGGACCCCGAGATCATGACCTGAGCCAAAAGTAGAGGCTTTAACCCACTGAGCCACCCAGGTGCCCTGCATTTCTTTTATATTCTCACCTCACATTTGCTTTCTCCTACCTGGCTCTCTATATAGCTGTCCTTCATTTTCATGTCCTCTCCTTCAGCTTCTTATAAATAAACGCATGTTCCTGTGGAAGAAATATAAAGCTTTTCCCTCATTTAATGAGACTACTATTTTAAAAAGTCTTTTTAAAGTAGTTTAATTAATGTCAGAGACTTCCGCCTTCCCGCTTCCTGAAGAATCCGGTAAGTAACTGCATGCCGAGGAGGGCCACTAACCACTCCCAAGAGGCAGAAGTGCAGGCCTGCTCCTCAGTGATACAAGGGTGCAAACTGCAACCCCTCTTGGTTCACTTTTATCAGAAGTGACAGGCACATTGACTGGCACAATGATTCAAAGCAAATACAACAGGAAGAAGGGGAATCATCTTCAAAAAAAGACAAGGGAATGTGTATTATAATAAAACTACATGGGTAGTCAAAACAGTCCACGTATGTATCATATTCAAGAGTTTCAATCGACAGATATGGGGCATACACACCACATGGCCGGGACTGTGGCTAAAACTCCCTGTGCCCAAGAAGTTATCCATCCACTTTAGAAACATAAATCCCTAAGAATCTGAAATAATACAAGAAAAAGTGCAACCAAACAGTCCATTTTCATGGCACTGAGTGGTCACACTCATGTAAATTCTCAAAAGGAAAGATCAGTACAGGCTGAAAGTCATCAAGGAGCACTCGAGAGAAGAGGAAGGAAGCAAGCTGGACTTTTAGTCAAAGGTAGGCAATCGATCAAAGACGACAGAGGACAGATTTACAAACTGAGCAGGGTGTACATCAAAGCAGAGAGGCAGGAATGAGCATGGCCCAGCACCTAGGAAGGGTATTCAGGAGAGCAGCCTAAAAGGTTTATGTTGGTAAATAAAAAAAAATTGAGGTTATGAAAGGTCAGCTTATGGAAGAGAGTGAATATCAGAAAAAGGAATTTAAAGGGGGTAGAATAAACACTACAGGTACTGCAAAGGGATCCGGTAAAAGCTAGGAAGAGCAGTCCAAGAGATGAATGGCAACAGAAAAGAAAATGCAATCAGAGAAAATAGCTTAAGGGACTTAAAATAATCAGTGAAGGAAGATGGCAGCAGTGGATATATGGAGTTAAAGGTGAATTAAAGAGACAAAGAATGAAAAACAATAGGGTTTGAAGACATTAGAAAGGGGAGAAGGAAAACAAGGAATCATCAAAGATGATTCAATGTTTCTATCTAGGAAAGCACAAGGAAAGACTGGCACCTGTCTGATCACAGCATGGAGAACACATAAAAATTCCATCTGTTTTCACATCTTTCCTGTGCATCTGCCTTAAATCATGCATGCCAGATGAGGCCCTCCAGCACTTTTCTATAGAAGAAGCTTAAGTATATTATACTAATATTAAGTACAATCATACCCAACACTTAGGAATACATTTCATAGTTATCTTATTTGTGAATGACAGTAACATACCTGCTATTTGCATCACAATGATCCAGCGGAGAGGAGTATATATGAAGCAAAAATCGCACAAGGTAATAATTGTTGAAGACGGAGGCTGCCTACATGGGGGTCATTAAACTCTCCCCACTTATCAAAAAGCTGACCACTTTTACAGTTCACATGAATCTATTCACTCAGAGCTCCCTTCTAAAGGCAACGACTGTAGAATCTGACAATGTAATTTGTAAATAATTTTGACTAAAAAGCAAATCTAACACATCATAATCATTACGAAACATAACTGCAAAAAATAGGCAACAAATCAAAAAACTCTGCTTCATTCTACAATGCCCTCCATAAACCTGTGCACATTAGCTGAAGTAAATAATTAATAAATAGACAAGGTTATCACTTCTTTTTAAAAAATTAATAGATTAATATCAAGATAAATAAACAGTAAGTAGTGGTGTTATCTTCAAGTACTACACACACTGTACAGTACCCTTGGGTCAATGCCCTTAGGAAAGTCTACACCTTGGATCGCTAGATTTTTAAATATTAATTGATGTATTTTATTTTCTGTCATTGCATCCTAATAAAGATGTGGCATATAATGGAGTGTATGAACATCAAGTATGAATTAAGAAATGAAATTCAGATTCAGCAAATTGTTCTTAATAAAGTGTAAGTGGCTAAGACCTTGAGAGAATTTAAAATGCAACAGACCCTTAATGCATTTGCGTCCCTGGAATGGTTTTGGGATGCAGGACACATTTAACTTTTTAGGGATGCTTAATTTGTTGGATCCCATGCATGTATGCCCTCCTAAAAATTTAAACATTATAGGATTCAAGGAGTCTAAGTTCTGAAAAATGTTTTATTATATTAAAAAGAACTAAATTATCTGTTAAGCCCATCTGGTCTAACATGTCATTTAAGCCCAAATTCATTAAAGTTCCAGGATACAAAATAAGTACACAAAAATGTGGCATTTCTATACACTAATAGTGAACTGTCAGCAAGAGAATTTAAGAAAACAATCCCATTTATAATTGCATCAAAAAGTATAAAGTACCTGGTTCTTTTTATTAAGAACAATTTCTATGAACAAGTACATGCCAACAAACTGGACAGCCTGGAAGAAATGGACAGATTCCTAAAAACCTACATCCTACTAAGACTAAACCATAATGACACAGAAAATGTGAACAGGCCAATTTTTAGAAAGGCGTTGGGAGGATTTTATTTAATTATCAATTCAAACAAAAGTCCAGGACTCGATGCCCTCACTGGTGGATTTTACCAAATATTTAAAGAAGAATTAATAAAAACCCTTCCTAAACTCTTCCAAAAAAACAGAAGAGGAGGGAATACTTTCAAATTGATTTTACAATGCCAGCAATATCCTGATACTGAAACCAGATCAGGATGCCACAAGCAAAGAGGATTACAGGCCAATGTCTCTGACAAACATAGCTGCAAAAATTTTCAACAAAATATTAACACATCAAATTCATCAGTACATTAAAAAGATCACACACCATGATCAAGTAGGATTGATTCCAGGGATACAAGGACGGTTCAACATCCAAAGTCAGTGTGATATACCACATTAACAAAAATGAATAAAAACCACATGACCATCTTAATAGATACAGAAAGGGCATCTGACAAAATAAAACATCCATTTATGATAAAAATCCATAGAACAGTTACAGAGGAAACATATATCAACATAATAAAGGCCATATATGACAAACCAATGGCTAATATCATACTCAAGGGAGAAAAGCAAAAAGCTTGTCCTTTAAGATCAGGAATACGACAAAGATATTCAACCAGGCATTGGCAGTCCCAGCCAGAGCAATTAGGAATCAATTAATCAATCAATCAATGGCATCCAAATTGGAAAAAAGTAAAACTGTCACTATTTACAGATGACATTATATATAGAAAACCCTAAGAACTCCGTCAGAAAACACTGGAATAAATGAAATCAGTAAAACTGCAGGATACTTAATCAATACACAAAAATCTGGTGCCCTCTTTTGTTCCTTTTGTTTGTTTTTAACTTTGTCTAAAATCTTACATTACATTTGCAATTTTGATAAAAAAGTTGTTGGAGTTGGTAAGTTGGGCTACCTTTTGTCTTTCTTTTACATTTTCCATTTGCTTTTGCTCTTAAGAAATAACAAATGGAATACTAAATCCAGTTGAAGAAATAATCTAATACAGTCTTTAAACAGAATAAGGAGAACAAGATTTGACAAACATCATCACTAGACCATAGATATACTACATTCACAAAACTCCAAAAAAGCTAAAACAGTAGAACCTGTACAATGTTTTTAGAAATAATAATCCTGGGCACCTGGGTGGCTCAGTCAGGTAAGTCTCTGCCTTCAACTCAGGTCATGATCTCAGGGTCCTGGGATCAAGTCCCACATTGGGCTCTCTGCTCAGCAGGGAGCCTGCTTCCCCCTCTTTCTCTGCCTATCTCTCTATTTGTGATCTCTCTGTCAAATAAATAAATAAAATCTTTAAAAAATAAAAATAACAATCCTACTAATGACTACCATTTATCAAGTACTCACAGTCTTCCAGGATTAGATATTCCCATTTTATCCTCATAGTAATCCAATACGGTAGATTTTATTGTTTTTATTTATAAAATAAAAAAAATATATAGGGACTCCATTGTAGACAACTGGGAGGCACACATGCACCCACACCACACAAACACACTCCATAGATTTGCAGTGCGGACGTTATGCCATTCTCTCACTGTTTAAAAAAAAATTTCATTAAAAAAACTCTTGGGGCACCTGGGTGACTCAGTCGTTCGTTAAGCATCTGTCTTCAGCTCAGGTCATGATCCCAGAGTCTCAGGATCAAGCCCTGCATCAGGACCCTGCTCAGTGTGAAGCCTGCTTCTCCCTCTCCCACTCCCCCTGCTTGCGTTCCCTCCCTCTCTTGCTATCCCTCTCTGTCAAATAAATACACAAATCTTAAAAAAAAACAAAACCAAAAAAAAAAAACCAAAAAAAAACCCCTCTCACTACCATTTAACTTCTTTTTCAACTGCTTTTTAAATAATCATATATTTCTTTCGGCCATAAACTCTAATTTTATACCAAGCTACACGCCAATGCTGGGTCTGGAAATCCCACTTACATTAAAGTAATAATGCCTAAATCTTCTTATAACACTTAAGAGGAAAATAATGAAGTTTTATGAACCCAGAATAAAACTTTGTTCAAATGATTAAAAACCATATATAAAGAACATTCACTGTTAACATGCTTCAGGAATGCCATGAGTAGCTCCTTTCAGAAGAATGATGATGGACATATCCAGAAGCCAGTTTTCCAGAATACCCATGGGCAGTTCGTTAGCTCTGAAGCAACCCCACCTGCTTCAATAAATCTTGTTTTGGTTAAAGGACAAGCCACGGGGCACCTGGGTGGCTCAGCTGGTTAAGTGACTGCCTTCGGCTCAAGTCATGATCCCGGAGACCCGGGATCGAGCCCCACATCGCGCTCCCTGCTCGGCGGGAAGCCTGCATCTCCCTCTCTCACACCCCCTTGCTTGTGTTCCCTCTCTGGCTGTGTTTCTCTCTGTCAGGAAAAAAAAAAAAAAAAAAAAAAAGGACAAGCCACATTACCAGGTTATTCCAAGTGACAAACACTGTATTCCAGCTGTTCAAGGGCAATATCACAACCTTAATTCTATCTTTAAAAAAACTATTTAAGGGGCACCTGGGTGGCTCAGTCGTTAAGTATCTGCCTTCAGTTCAGATCATGATCCCAGGGTCCTGGGATCGAGCCCCGCATCAGGCTCCCTGCTTGGTGGGAAGCCTCCTTCTCCCTCGCTCACTCCCCCTGCTTGTGTTCCCTCTCTCACTGTCTGTTAAATAAATACTCTTAAAAAAAAAATCATCTAAACATTTTTATCAAAGAATACTGGTTCAAGCGTCACATAACTGAAAAGTTAAATTTACAAAATAATTCAGTGGTAGCATCTTTTTTCCTTTTTCGCTCTTCTCTTACACAGCCAACACAAGGAAACTGGTTAACAAATACCAAAGTGATGAAAGCATAACGGAATTCTATTTACTTTGGATTGATTCTATCTCTAAGATGATGTATTAAAACGTTCAGTTCTCTAAAAATTACCTTCTTCTCAAACAGTCATGTTGACTAAAGTTTTATCAGCTCATGAAGAAAAAATAAAGCAACTTTGGATCTATTCAATCCAAAGAAGTTAAAATACATCATTTACTCACTTTAAGCTTCCTTATAATCAAAGGTAGTTAATCACTTACCTACTGTGAGAAGAAAAAAGCCTAAGAAACAGCAAAGAGATGAGCAAGAATCCTTTAATTTTATAACTTAACACACCAGTGCAGAGACTTGTGGGGCGGGGGGGCGGGGGGTAGTGGGGGGGGGTGGAGCCTGGTGGCCAGAGCTGCCAGCTGCCTAGGCCACCTCAGCCCTCTAGAGGGCGCCACCTGCATCTATTTCCTGGCCTGGGAACTCCACAGAAGATTTCTCATATAGGATTTCACTTGAATAACAAGATTTGGCAGGTAAAATAAAATTAAAACACTGTGAAAGATTATTCACTACATACATTTGTAATCGTATGTATTTGTATTATAATCCTCCATGCATACATCTGAAATGAAGCCTGACAGAGCTCCAACCAACTAACAGAACACAGAGAATAAGCCTTACCTGCCAGGGCCTGAATTAGGCCAAAGACATTTCTATCTTAACTCAAGCACTTCATTAAAAAACATTAAACACAGTCTCTGTATAACATCAGTCAGCGTCTCTCACTCTTGTCAAAGTGTTAGTTACAGTGAAATGGAAGGATAAAATAAGCAACCCTTCCCACTCCTATTCATCAAGCTTGGATAATAAACTGTCATTATCAGATCATCATGATTCTGAACCAAATGTGAAATATCCATAAAACACAACATGGAAAGAGTAAAACTGAACATTTTTTTCTAAATTTGTTAAGGATAACCATTAAACTACTTTCCCCTGACAGTTGTGATTTAGGCGATAACCAAAAATGCATGAAAATAAATTGACTATTCTGTCTCTTCCTTCTCCTCATGCTTTATTTATTTATGGTGGTTGTAATTCTGCAACCAATAAAGAGTGGCAGTGAATACTGTGTGAAGGCAACAAAGTCAACATGAACCAATAAAGGCAGGTCTTATCGGACAATAACAAAGTTACTAGGAAACCCGAGGTTACTGAAAAAGTAACATGTAAATCCACTGCAAGACCTCAGATCCGAACCTGTGTGTGCTGACTCCTGAATTTACCTAAGGTATGCTTTTAAACAGATGATTGAATAAGCAAATCAGTATGTGTAAGTTCATTTTAAATGTCATTAACTAGCTGTCCAAATCATTATGTGAATATAATTATCTATTTAGAAGGGAACATACAGAGCAATTTTAGAGGCAAGTCTGATGAAGCTGACTTTTTGAAAACTAAGCAAATAATCAGAACCAGTCTCATCTAAAAAAAGAGCCAACAGAAAAATTAAGCTTCGATTATTGTTTCTGCATACATTATTCTCTAAGTGTATTTCAAAATCAGCATGTATCATGGATCACACATTTCCTTAGAAAAATAGGATGCATGGTAAAAATTACAAAATGCTGAAGAAAGAAACCAAAGACAAGAAAACATAAAGGCAGTTTTTTAGTAGGGTTTGGTTCTTAATGTTCAGGTAAATTCTGTTTGAACAGTATTTCAATATTACCATTAAAATTCACATCTAATGGGACTATTTATTCTCCTGAGCAGTCATTTGCAGTAGCTTGAAGCCTGGTGTAGCAAGCGTCCATGTGTAGACTAGGGTGCTCCAAATTTCAGATGCTGGGATTGCTAAAACTGTAATTTTCCTTATTCCAAAATGATTCTTCCTCTCCGTTAAACAAGTTGGTAAAAATCAAATGTAAACCAGATGACCAACCATTAAGAAATCCTTAAAATCTCAATTATTTACCTGGAAGACAAATTCAGATGTCTAACAGTTTTATGTTTACCTTTCCTTCTTATTAGCTACACATCAAAAACTGGATGTACAAGATGGTGTATCTAGAAGTTCTATTGTTGAGAAAGAGGTTAATTGTTCACCAACTACAAGGGTAACATTCTTGAAAATCACAAAAGTGTAAGAATCTTCAGTCAGAGAACTCAAAAGCTAATGAGAAAAAAAGGATTGGTTACAATTAAATTCATAAGAGAGAAAGCACAACTGCATTTCTGGTTGAGATGTGATATTTACATTTTACTATAAAGATGGAACATTAAACAAAAATAAAGAAATTATAATTTACAAATCTTTAACAGTCAGAGGGCACCTGAGCGACTAAGTGAGTTAAGTGTCTGACTTCAGCTGTCATGATCTCGGCATCCTGGGATCGAGCCCTCCACCCCACCCCCTATCCCCTTACTCCCCGACCACTAGGTTCCTAGGTAGAGACTAATTTCTCTAGTCCAGTGACTTGCTTCTAATGAATAATATAGAACTTATAGTAAGTGATTTCTGAAACTATATAATAAAAGACAGTCCAGAATCCTCCTCACTAATGTTCATGGATTGATTACTCTGTGAAAAAGTAACTTCCATGTTGTAAAGACACTCAAGCATCTCCATGGGGCATGTGGGATTCTCCTGTCAGCCACGTGAGGGAGCCATCCTCAAAGTGGGCTTTCTACCCCGGGTCAAGCCTTCAGATGACTGTCTTCCTGGCCAGTATTTTGAAGGTAACCCTCAGAAGAGATCCTAAGCCAGAATGACCTGCCTCAATTGCTCTTGAATTCTGGACCCAGAGAAACCATGAGATATAAATGTTTGTGTATATAACAAGTAGCTTAATAAGCAGGTCTTCTGGAGTGGAATATAAAATAACCCATCTTACTTACAAGGGATGGAGTCTTAGGGTCAAGAAAATTGAGCAATTTCCGTTTACAATCTATTGCTTAGCTGATTGATTTGCTCCATTGCACTTAACACAGAAATCCATACTCCCCACTTTCTTCTCTGTTGTCTTTCTGCCTAGAACACATCCTCCTCTGCTTCCTACCGGAAGCCTTCTGTGACCACCCTCAAATTACATACCTCACCTCATACAGTGTGCCATTATATCCAGAACCTATCTGCATCACACTCGGGGTCGTCATCTATTTCTTTATTAAAGTAATGCAGTAATGTGTATTGATCATTTTTGAATGTTATTTTTTCCTATTCGATAAATCGAAGATGTAGAGTTGCAATATAAAAGGGCCTATCGATCTCAAAAATGTTTTTTCTAAGACTAAACGTAAACTTTTTGTAGCGGTCAAAGGGTATTTTTCACAACAGCATTACAGTTCTGCCAATAACTTCCAGCCAAAGGCTACATCTACGGTCAGTTCGTTTGGCACCCTCCGTCTCTCGGATTGCTTTCAACTTTTTAAAATTGTATTTTTAAATACATTTCTGCAATTTATACAAATGTCTCAAGACTCACATAATTTTTTTCCTATCATGCTTTTATTTTGCTATTTTTATACTTCTCATTTTTTGTTTCCTGAGTCTCTCCTTTTGTCTTTGTTCATAAATATCACCTCATACCCTTCCTTTAACCCCTGTCCGAGAAACATACAAAGGCTATGTTTCGTGTTTATCAATAGATGTACATTTTCACACATACACACTAAAATATGTATATGTAGTCTTTTCTAACTTTTATAAAAATAGAATTATGTAACTAGAAATTTTTGGCATCTTGCTTCACTTCTCTCTCAATTATACCTCACTGAAACTCCGTGGCAACTAATACAGCTCTTTTTATTCTCTCCCAAAGTGACATACTATTCTACGACACAGATATGCCATAATAGGTGAGCCTATTCAACTATGATAGGTGTTTGTGTTCCAGCTTTCTGCCTCTGTTAGGTGCTGCATTAAATGTCTATACATGTGTATGCACACACATATTTTTCACATATATATAGTTCATGTTTCTATGGGAGAGAGTCAGAGTTGGAACTGCAGAATTAAAGCGACACGTGCTTTTTATGTTAAGAAATTACCAGGTTACTTTCCAAAGAAAACATAACAGTTCCCTTCTCTGATAATCGTATCAGATTATCTCATTTCCTATGTCTCCAACAGTAATAGCTATTACTCTCGTTTGTGCCACTCTACTAAATATAATATGGCATTTCATTATGTTAACATACATTCCTCAACTACACAGAATTGAAGTACCTTTTCATATATTTGGGGTTTACTGGAAATCATCCTCTTCTAAAATGTTTAATTTTAGTTTGTTAAATATTTTTGACAGATTTGGCTTTTATTTGTCTTTATCTACATAAGAGTTCTCCTTATATTATAGATAAAACCTTTTATCTATTATCTCTTTATACTTATTATTCCAAATCTGTTTTTCTTTTAACACTGTTCACGGTATCTCCAACTACAGAAATTTACTAGGTTTCTGACATACTCAAAATGCCTAGCTTTTAATTTTAAATCCCTGGGTTTCCAATCCCTAGTGAAGATGAACTTTCCTTTTACATTTGCCTAGATTCTAACTGACTGTCTTCCAAGATTTTCATTTTTTACATTTTTGTCTTTTATACATTTGGAAATATTACACATGTGATATAAGGGTCCAGTATTATTACACAGTCTTTATGGGTAAGAAATATTTTATACATAATTAATCAGCAGTGTTGGAAAGTAGGTTTAAATTTCCTTATTAAATCATTTTTGGAATAAGGTATAAAAAAGGCAAATAGATATTATGTACATACCCGTCATACTTATAAATTATTGACTAATTCTTCAGCAAACATATGGCCCCAAGTTAAAAATCTGCCTAAATCAAGTGAAATGTTCTCATAAATTTGAAGTCACAAGACCCAATGTAAGACCAACGTTAGTGAAAATAAATCAACAGAAATTTAACAATTCAATACACATACACAGAACAGCTATAAGGAAAAATTAATTTTTAAATTAAATTCAAAGAGTTTTAAGCATCTAATGCCCACCTGTAGCACACAACATTCCTTGTACAAGTCTAGGTTACTGTTAGCATTATATGAAACAGAGACGATCCAGTATTTTGGCTCAGAACGGCTATTAGAAATACAGATGTCCAATGTCATAATGACTTGAGATTTTTTCTAATGCTCAAATGTGGCAGATAAACCCAAGGTATTAGGTTGCTTCTAATATTTCTATATTACTATATTTTTCATTAATATTTCTACCTTCGTTCATAAAAATAAAGTTCTGCATTACTTATTCCAACACTATAAAACATTCTAAGTATCTTGTCCGTTTTTTTGGCTTCTAGGTTTTTCTGCTCTTCCAGACGGTTCCCTAAACTCTGTGGTGCCAGCCAAAGCCCCATGTAAAATGGCCTCCAACAACAGTAGGCCGGAGAGGGGCCTTACACTGGCATTACACTGGCCAGCATTCATCCCCATTCCTCGGCTTGATAGCTAACAGCTGCTCCTTCCACACCAGCACAATAAAGAATTCTACAACCCATCTGGGTTGTTTTTTTTTCCTTTTTGAAACATCATTTTGATCTCCTTGCAATTTATTATCAGAGATGACATCTTTGCCTGCAGCTGTTTTTCAATGAACTCCGGATGTGCGTGTATCCACACATCCCAGCTCGATCCCCAACGTCCCTTTCTGAATTTCAAGAGCATGCCAAGCCACCACCACACAATGTACTACAAAGATCCGGGTTAGATCTTGTGCCGGGTCTCATCTCAAAACAGATTAAAAACTCCCCAGGGCGAGGCCTTCGTTCTCTGCCTCTCAGACCCCTTCAAGCATCTGACACAGCACTGGTAAATCTCAGATGCTAAGTAAATCCTCCCTGATTGATTTACAAAGCACACTACCAGACTTCAAATCCCTTCAAGGCAAGAGTCTCATCCTCTCTGTAATCCCAGCAATCCGCCGGATTCCCAGCTGATGGCTCATTCATTTATTAGTTTAATAAGTACTTTGAACCATTACTAATTCTCAACATTGGACAAGAGGCTTAAGGACTTTATGATGATGGACTCTAAGAATATTTCCTTTCCAGGAAATGTTTTGTTTGCTTGTTTTAAATCAAGAAGATGAATTTCCTCTGAAAGCAGTTTCCTTATTAAGAATTAGCTAATAATGAATGCCTTGTCACACTTTTCCACATAAAGCTTACCTACTGAAAACATTTCAAATTATAATGTTCTGATTAAAACAAACTAAAGCCAGTCTTTAATCTGGGAATTAATACAAATACTAAGCATAGTAAAGTACACCAAAAAATGATGTGACATTTGTGTCTAGCTTCTTCAGTGTATCACTTTATCAGTTTTTTTTTCCATTCAAAAATTTTTATTTTGTGCAGCATAAAGCTTCTAAACTTCCTAAGGCAGATGTACAAAGAAAATAGTGCTACAAATGTTAAAGAAAGTAAATAAGAACCTTTCACTCAAACATCAAGCCTATTAGGCAGACAAGGGGAGTTGTGTTCACAAAAGGAAACCAAATACAACACATAAAAAGTTATGTTCTCAGGGCGCCTGGGTGGCTCAGTTGGTTAAGCAACTGCCTTCGGCTCAGGTCACGATCCTGGAGATCCGGGATC